>CAUYON010042872.1:0-41026 GCA_963573935.1 Arctocebus calabarensis
AGGCCTAAAGGAGGAGACGGGGAAAGACCGGGAGAGAAACGGAGAGAGCTTCTCTCTCCCCACTAGAATTCTCTCCCTCTACCAGGAGCTTTAGTGTTTTCTGTATTCTTTTCTGTAAATAAATTCTGTCTTACCACTAGGGGGTGGGAGGGAATAATGTAATGAAGAATAATAAAATAAATGTAAAAAAAAAAAACAACTAAAACGTGGATCAAAGAAATAGTAAGAATGATGATAGCAGCCAGGATAGCTAGAAAGTCTATCCATATCAACGACCAGGCATAAGATCCACTCTGTCAGTAATTAGCATTCATACTGGGGAAGAAATTATATATTAATATACTGTGCGTTCTCCTATTAGGTGGCTCATTTTTTAACAGCGACATGCCTGTGGACAGAAATGTAATTTTTTTTTTTTTTGAGACAGAACCTCAAGCTGTCACCCTGGATAGAGTGCTGTGACATCACAGCTCACAGCAACCTCCAATTCCTGGGCTCAAGCGAGTCTCCTGCCTCCGCCTCCCAAGTAGCTGGGACTACAGATGCCCGCCACAATGCCCGGCCATTTTTTGGTTGCAGCCATCATTGTTGTTTGGCGGGCCCGGGGGCTAGATTCAAACCGCCAGCTCAGGTGTACGTGGCTGGCACCTTAGCCCGTTGAGCCACAGGCGCCGAGCCCAGAAATGTAATTCTTTAGAGAGATTTAAAAGGTTGGGACTATTTGTGATTCACCATATTAATCATGAACGAGATCAAATCCATGCCCATCATGGGCTTTTTGTATTCATCAAGAGTTTAGCAGCTGCAACACATTCTGTTCTAGAACCATGAAAGAATAAAATCTGAATTAAAATCTCGAATAAAATCTGAATTAAAATCTCGGAAGAAAAAATGAAGAAGCTAAGAGACACGAGTGTTTTATTTTTCTCATTTTTTGTTTCCCAAATTTATCTTCTATTTCTATAATGGAGATAAAACTTCAGACTCATCTTAGAGTCATCCATCTGGCAATTATGAGTAATTTGTTGTTATTAATTAGAGTAGAAGAGAGGATAAACCAAAACGGGTAACAGCTTTGGGAAATAATTTTAAGGATTTACCGCTATTTAATCGGTGTGGAAAGATATTTTTATGCTTGTTCAACTCTTCTGCCCCTCTGTATTATGTAACGCCAGGCTGTAGGAGAAACCTTTTGTTTCAGATTATATAACACATTCTGAGAGAAGCTTATGGTGCTCGAAAAGTGTGTAAGGCTAATCATCTTTAAATGCTAAAATGCATTTTTCAGAGAATCAGAATGGAGAAGGGCATAGGACTCCTTACAGTTTGTTCTTTCAACGATACCAACATTGGAAATAGATTTGAAAGCACTGTTCATGAAGCTACATTGCGGTACTGTTTAAATTAACCTGATTTGAAGCATGGATGGCGTTCATACATGGGAATGAAATCTGAATGCATTCTGCTAATGGAAGGCAAAAGTCAATTGTCATTTAGGCCACCGTGTGACAGCAGGAAATCATTTTAATGAAGCCGGGCCTGCTCAAAACAGTTTGGATCTCAGTGTGTGAAAGAACGTGAGTTCCCAAACAGGATTTCACTGGAGGCACATACTATCAAGCGAACAACTCAAGTGTACAGCAAAGGCTCCCACTAGCAAAAGGTTGAATAAGCTGGAATCAACAAAATAGACGGTTTTAAGTATTTTATTCTGCACCTTTTTTGATGACTTTAAAAGTCGGAGGCAGCTGCTTGCACCATGTGACCTTTGAGGGCAGAATTATACTTACTGTAAGCCTTACGACAGTTAAAGGCCGTGCATCAGTTAATTAAAAGTATATTCAGGGACAAACAACGGAGAACATAGAATATTCACTGAAGAAAACACGGGCTGAGATGTGTTCATTATGCCATTTTCCAGCAAGTTTCTCCTTTTCTTTGCCTTCTTTCCCCCAGACTCCTTCCATGCATCTCCAATTCTGCCTTTTCTCTCCCCTTCTTCCAAATTGGCTACCAGACCATAAAGAAATAAAATCCTTGGCAAGCCTTCCAGTTAAAGGTGCTCTTTGTGGAAGATTTAATGATAATTGGGACTGCAGGTTCCTGCATTCCCAGACCTCTTCAAAAAGCAGCAAATTTTGGCAAGGAGCTAGGAAAGTACAGCGCTGCGTTCAATCTGCATTTATTTGAGGCCGTGCCGTATGCCCTGGGGCAATCAAAGAGTCCCGGCATGTTTGCCAAGTGTCACGTCACTGAGCTCGCACTGCCATCGTCTCTCACCCAGGCGGCCTGTGGGGGGAAGCGGCTGGCCCCAGGGAAATCAAGTCAAGTTTATTCAGCGTTCAGTCTCAGGCTATTGGTTAAGGAGACAGTGGGAATTCTGGATGAAGAGACTGTTCATTTCTCATCTCTCTCTGCTTTCTCCTTAGTAGAGGAGGCGATTGCATCAGTGTGGTAAGATGGGCTAGTACGTGAAAATAAAGAGGAAAAGAAGACGCTATCTTGTGTCCGTATATCAAAACTTTGCAATTCTTTCTTAGTACATAAATTCTGTAGATACGTGTTTTTTCATTTTTTTTGTGGCGTAGGAATAGGGAAGAAAAATGTATCCAAATGATAGAACAATGTAATGTGCGAAATAGTCCAAATGTTTAAGCATTGCTAAGAACACCACCCTCTAGTTCTTCTTCTGTTTTTTGTTTGTTTGTTTTTTTTTTTTGAGACAGTTTCCCTCTGTTGTAGGTTAGAGTTAAAAACATCTAACTTGACCCAAGGTGGACCCATCTCTTACACCAGGGACCGTGCAGCAAGGTGGCTCTGCACACCTCAGTGAGGAAGGCATAGAGTGAGCCAGCACTGGGACGTGTGCCGCATGAAGGTCTTGGCTCCAGGGAACAGTGACCCCAAAGAAAGAACTAGAGAGCCAGAACTGCAGGGAATTAGGTAAAGGAGGAGTTGCTTTTTATATTCACCCTTTCCTGCTGTCCCCTGCCTGCAGGAGAGATCAGTCCCACAGGAAAGGAGAATTTCAGAACTTACCATGTTTCTGTCTATCCTTTGATGTATGCTAGAGTTATACAAGTAGAACAGCAGACAGCATTTCTTTCTTTTTTTTTTGAGACAGAACCTCAAGCTGTCACCCTGGATAGAGTGCCGTGGCATCACAGCTCACAGCAACCTCCAATTCCTGGGCTCGAAGGAATCTCCTGCCTCCGCCTCCCAAGTAGCTGGGACTACAGGCGCCCGCCACAACACCTGGCCATTTTTTGGTTGCAGCCGCCATTGTTGTTTGGCGGGCCGGCCTGGATTCAAGCCCGCCAGCTCAGGTGTACATGGCTGCTGCCTTAGCCGCTTGAACCACAGGTGCCGAGCCAGCCTTTCTTATTTAAACATTTTTTTAAAGTTAAGATTAATACAAAGGTCACATGATTAAGTTACACTGTTCACATTTTAAGGCAGAGTTGGGGTTGTAGTTGTTTCCTTCACTTGGAGGCGTGCTGGACACCTCATCTCCCCTTCCTTCTTGAATTTAGTTGTGGTTTTCTCTAAAATGAGAGTTAATCTACTAGTTTTAACTTAGTATTGAACCCAAGCAATTCTTGTGTTCTCTTTTCTTTTTTTTTTTTGTTGCAGTTTTTGGCTGGGGCTGGTTTTGAACCCGCCACCTCTGGTATATGGGACCAGCGCTTACTCCTTGAACCACAGCTGCCACCCCGATTCTTGTTTTTTCATTCCTGTGATACTTCACTTAGGAGAGTGCTCTCCAGATTCATCCAGGTTGTTACAAAAGATGCAAAATCTCTACCTTTTTGTGGTTGAGTAATAGTCCATGGTGCACACACACCAGAGTTCATTAATCCATTCACGTGTTGAAGGGTCCTTGGGTTGTTTCCATATCTTTGCATTTGTGAATTAGGCTGCTATAAACTTTCAAGTGCAAATGTTCTTTTCTTCTTTTGGGTAGATACTTAGTAATGGGAATGTGGGATCAAGAGGAAGGTCTACTTTTAGTTATTTCACGAATCTTCATACATCTTTCCTTAGAGACTGTGCTAGTTTGCAGTCTCACCAATAGTGTACAAATGTTCCTTTCTTTCTGCACCTTTGCCAGATCTATTGCTTTTGAACCTTGTAGTATGAGCCCATTGGGTTTACATGACATCTCATTGGGTTTACATGACATCTCAAGGTGGTTTTGATTAGCGTTTCTCTGATACTTAGAGATGATGAGCACTTTTTCGTCTGTTGGCCTTTCATCTGTCCTCATGAGAAAAGATTCTGTTCATATCTCCTATCCAGTTTTAAATGGAGCCGTTGCTCTTTTTTTGTTGCCGTTAATCTGTTTGAATTCTTTCGAGATGTTATCAACCCTTTGTTTGATTTGTAGCATGCAAATATCTCCTCCCGTTCTGAAGATTGTCTTTTTGCTTTGTTGATTGTGTCCTTAGCTGTGCAAAAACTTTTTAACTTAATCAGGTCCCATTTATTTATATTTACTGTTGCTGCGATTGCCTTTGGGTTCTTCTTCATAATTCTTCACCAAAGTTGGTATCATCAAGAGTTTTTCCCACACTGTCTTCTAGAGGTTTTATCATTTCATGTCTTAGATTTAAATCTTTCATACATCGTGAGTTAATTTTCATAAGTGGTGAGAGGCACGGGTCCAGATTCAGTCTTCTACGTGTGGCTCTCCAGTTCTCCCAGTTCTTTCAATTCAAGGGCCTTCCATCAGGCATCTGTTCTGTATCGGAGGATGGTGATGGCCAGAATTTTTGACTAGGCTGTTTTCTCTATTTCAATACGTAGCTAATACCCAGAAGAGGTTTGCTTTCACCTAACAGAGTTATATCAACTATCTAGCTTTGTGCCACACTTTACTTTTCAGGGACGGTCATTTTCTCAGCGTTCTGCAGAAAACCATGTTGGTGTATTGTATGGAGGGTGGGTGGTGGCAGGCCTAGATAGCAGGTGCCTAGATGCGTTGGAAGATACATAAAAGCTAGAGGGCCAGAGATAAAGCTTTCAAAATACAGAAATATACAGCTTTGATGAGATTTCTGAAGCTTTATTGGTCCGAGAATTTTCTAAAAATATCTCCAAATTTGAAAGACAAGTTGCTAGACTTTTTCCTCTCTGGCAAAAAGAGGAAATTGAAGGGCTTCTTTGCATTTTGGAATCAATACATGCCACAAATAACTCATTTAAAAAAGCTACCAGCTTTGTTGGTGGTGTTTAGAGCAAAAGAAGTTTCCCCAGCTGGTCTAAGTTACCATACAAACAATTCTTCCAACTCTTACTAAATGGTAGATGTGATCAGTAGTGGTCAAAGTGTCTGAAGCAAATTGAGATGTTCATTGGTGCTGGTGGCAGATAGGAGAATCAGAGTGGAAATAGCCAGGGTTTTGGAGTGAAGCCAGGCTTTTTTTTAGTAGGCAATTATTCCCTCTTTGAAAAACAGACCTTGTTAATACACCATGATAGAGGTTGAAGTCTGACCAAAGACAAGAGGTAGCCAGGCCATCCAAGCTGCTTATTATGGACTATATGTTGTCTACATCATAAGCCATAAATTTGGGACAGACAGGAACACTCTTTCATCATCAGAGGTGGGATATCTGAGTCTGGGCCTGAGTAGGCAATGAAAATAAATGGAGATGCATGATCATGTTGACCACACTTTCAGTATGTTTATTAAGCCTGTCAGCCCCCCCTTTCCTCAATCTATCTATTTATAGTATCATTATGGGTTCCTTATGCTCATTGGCTGAAAAAGGAAATATTTGACCTTAAATATTGCTACACAATACGCTTCTTATGTGTACGGCTGTGATATTCTCATGTAGTGTTGGCTTTGAAACACAATGAAGAAGGTAAATTCTTTAGGAAGCAGAGTTTGAATAATGTACACTTTCATCTAATTTATGCAGAAGGGAAGATGCTCTGAGATAAATATGTGTTTATCTTTGCCTATTTATAGGTAGTAGTAAGTGATCCCGATAGATGGTCAGAGATTTGGAAGGAATGAGAGCAGAGGAGTTTTGATTAAGAAGTAGGTAGATGAAACTCTGGGAATTGGTTCATACTATGTAATAGTTTTACCTATACCTATCTCTAGGTATTTTTATTTATATTTATCTGTATCTACCTTTATATTGATATCTATCTATATCTATACCTAATCTATCTATATGTTTTCTGTGTTAATATCCATCAAAAGATCCTCACTGTAGAGGAAGTTCTTAATGATCAGGATGAGATGATTTACCCTGTGCCTATCTGCAGCCTTCTTTCCTGGATACTTTGAGGTACTTTCTTAATGGGATCGTGAGAAACGTTGTGAATGATGCAGACAGTAGCTATGTTTGAAATCAACAAAATTGATTGCCCTTCACCAAATAGGACTCGACTACTACATCACCATTAGCGGCAGAGTTCAACTCTGAGTCCCCGCTCTCATGACCCAGGTGGCCCTTCTGTCATGAAGAGGACATTATCAGTCTCTCTGGAATAGACACATATTGTAGATTCATATTTTCCTTCTTATTCTGACACGTGCTTCCAATACCAATAGCCTTACTCACTGCTTTATACAGAATCATCACAAGCAAAATCACTTCTTGTGAGAAACTCTGAGTAAAGAGAAAGTAAAGAGAAAAATCCATGCTTTTTTCAGTAATTTTTCACAGTGAATTAATTAAGACAATAGGCGGATGCTGGTGGTTTTTTTTTTTTTACCAGTCTTACTATGTTTCCCTCCATCAAGAACGATTAGAGAGAAACTGGAGACTCAGGTACAGCACCATCTAGGAGACAACGTCTTATATGTTTAAGGTACTGTTATATGGATTGTGTTTTGTTTGCCAAATCAGTGGTCAATATATGTAGTTGTTTCATTAGTAGCCAGAACACTCAGGTCTAGATTTTAATAAAGAGTAAAAAAGAGGGTATGTTTCTCTTTTGTGCCTATTGATCAATTTATACAAAGTTTTCTGCCTATCCCTGTGACTCTAGGTTTTGTTAGTTTAGACATTTTCTTTTTTTTGCAGTTTATTTTGGCCAGGGCTGGGTTTGAACCCGCCACCTCCAGCATATGGAGCTGGTGCCCCACTCCTTTGAGCCACAGGTGCCGCCTATTAGTTCAGACATTTTCTACCCAAGTAGGGAATCTTACTACTGTCATTCCAATAATTTGGAAGCTAAGACATTTTGAGCTCCTTTTGGCAGTGGTGACTTGACTAAAAAGGAGCAAAGCACCTGCCATAATGATTGACCCCGATGGCCATGGCTGAAACATGGTAGCTTGTACACAATGGGCTAAGGGAAGAACGGAGATACCATGTTCTAAACATGTTTCCCAAAATGTAGGTGTTGGAACCTGAACTCCCAATGAAGCAGTGTTGGAAGGTGGGGCTTTTTGGAAGGTGTTTATGTCATGAATGGTTTAACGTTGTTCCAAAAGGGGTTGGCAGACAAAGTTCATCCCTTTTTGTCCTTCACCCTTCTGCTATGTGAAGACTTAGTATTCCTCCCCCTCAAAGGACATGGTATTCAAGGCAGCATCTTGGAAGCTGAGAACAGCCCTCAACAGACAATGAACATGCCAGCACCTTGCCCTTGGGCTTCTCAGCCTCCAGAACTGTGAGCAATACATTTCTGTGTTTTTCTTTTTAATAAATTGCCGAGTATCAAGTATTCTCTTATAGTGGCATGAAACAAACTGAGGCGGGAGGGAACCCAGGATTTCCCCTGTGGGGCCTCTCATTATTGTCATGTGGAGCTTACCAGTTAAACAATCCCGGCCACCTGCCGTGATGGTCAAAGGCTTGAGGGCAAATCAATGATGAAATAAAGGGTGGGGGGAAAGAAGCACTAAACAAAAACTGTGGCCTTGCCACGGTATATGAAGACGCCCATCTCGTCTTCCTTGCAGTGAAAAGAATTTAAAACCGCAGGTACGGAAGATATTGCTGTATTCCCCAAAACCTCCTAGCTCCCCCACCGGGGGAAAGAACACATATTTTTCCACCTCACTAACTTCATACTTAACTATCTTCATGTCTTTAGTTGGTGAAAAGTGAACAAAAGTCATTTAAGTGACCTCAGTAATGTAAGCCACTAAGTGGTTTTCTGAGCTCTCTTTTTCTTAGGCTATAAGATTAGCAATATTTTCTTTTTTTGTGGTTTTTGGCCGGGGCTGAGTTTGAACCCACCACCTCCAGCATATGGAACTGGCGACCTACTCCTTTGAGCCCCAGGTGCCGCCCAGATTAGCAATATTTTAAATAGAGATTACTTCATCAGCATGGGTTTCAAAGTTGATCACAGGGAGGGAATTGCAGCTCTATAATAAACACTCTGTGCAAGTGAGAAGTAAACCTTTGTTCTTGGAAGCCACTGAGGTTTGGGGGTTACTATTGTAGCATAACATAGTCTATTTTGACTTTCATAGTCTGTTTTATGAACCTTAACACATTTTCTTATTATTCCCAACTTTTCTCCCCAATATTTTATAAAGGGTTTGTGCATACTGGCTTAACTTTAAAATTAAACACATGGGTTATAGAATAAAAATATTGGACCGAGTAACATAGGTGGGGGATGGACATCACCCAGAAACCCTGGGCTTGATACTGGGTACAGTCACTGATCGTGCTGGGGTGGAGAGCTGGTGAATACAGTTTTTGGTGATATGCTAGTTGGTTGTAGGTGTTGGAAGAGTTGAGGAGGGTAGTGTATCAGTATACTGTTGGGCAACTGAAAAGGTGGTTTGCAGCGGACACAGACATTTTCCTCTGTTGTTCTCATCTGACCCCATTTTCTGTGTTTGTGATTTTCATAAATGTAATTGAGCATCAGAGCCAGTTTCTGCAAATGCCAAGATACCGGCTCTTTCAGCCTTCTTCAATTCAAACCTAGGGCATGATCCTATGACTTAGTCTCCACCAATTAAATGCACAGCTCCAGACTATTGTGCTTTTCCCTTTTACAGAATGGAGATTTAAAGAGCCAGAATTTGTATCCACATTTGTATGGTTCCAAAACCATGGTGGGCCTTTACCTGAGGCCACTGATGAGTGGGAGTGAAATGGCTCCGCCAGCTGCCACCTGCTGGCTTCGTGATCCTGGGCAAGTCACATCGTTTGCCTGAACTTCAGCTCTTTGTCTGCAAACCGAGGATAATGAGTGTGCACCTCTATGGAGACTTTGTGAGGAATGAATGAGAAAACGCAGATAAAATGCTCTGAATGAGATAATGTGTTAAGCGAGGATTAAATAATTGGGAGCTTGGTCCTGCAGAGAAGCAGAGTCCATGGGGAGGACTCTTTGGGAACCGTGATGGCAGTGGCGAGCCTGAGTTCGGGGACATCCTGGCAGGGAAAGCAGCTTCTAATGACCGTGCCACCCCCAGGGGTGGCTGTTTCCTCGCTGGGCGAGTTCTCCCAGGGGTAGGAAGAGGCGCGGCTCCTGTGCGTGAAACTCCACGCGGCCCTCTCACTGATTCTGTGATCGCCCATCAAGTCTTTTGGTAAATTCCTCGTCTGCTTACATCTGCCAAGTCTTGGTTCTGTTGCTTTTTGCTGTTCAAAAGTCCTGTCTTTATTCCTGGTACCCCCCAAACGCACGACCTTTACAGATGAGGCATGTCTGGTTCAAATCTTACCGCGTCATTTACTAGTCCAAGTAACTTGTTCAAGTTTCTTAAACTCTTTGAGGTTCTTAAAGAAGCTTAAATGGAAATAATGATACTTATTTTGTAGGTAATCATAAAAATGAATTGAACTAATATGTTTAAAAAGTACCTATCACTGAATCTAACCTCGAATAAGCATGCAAGGCGGGTTAAATTCTTTCCCCAAAGCCGGTATGGACGTCTTTGTCTCTTTCATGGTAGGAATTGGGCTGCACAACATTATATAAGTTGGCCCTGAACGTGGGATGAATCAAAGAAGCAGAGAGAGGAAAATGCCTTTGAGAGAACACAGGAAATAATTGGAAAAGGGAATTTCCCTGGCCCTAAGCCTGTCTTAACTGAGTAAAAGGAATGGGGATAGCATAGAGCGGGGCGTTGTAGCTTTGAGTGCCTTTTCCTCGCGTTCAGGAGTAATTGAGTCGCATTATTTGTAATTTTCTGCATTATTTGTGTCGAGCCCATTAGGCAACTGCACCATTAGTATCATATTCACGAGTGTTATCACGCAGCCACAGCCACAGACACTTCATGGAAAAACCCGCTTGGAATCGCGTGGGTATTTTCTCTTTCTCCTTCTTTCTTTCTTTTATCTTGCTGAGAAAATACACACACACACAATGTAAACATATTATATATGCTCAGCTCTCCTATTATGATGAAAGATCTAGTTTCTAAGTGTATCCAGGAGAATAATTCAGTAAAGGCACATTAACTCACTTACTTTGGATATGAGAAATATTTTATTTGCTATGTTATTGCTATTGTTAAAAGCATGACTTTAGAGCAGTGGATTTTACACTTCCATGTGCATAAAAATCACCACGATCAGTCAGTGCCTGTGGCTAGGTGAGTAGGGCGGCGTCGGCCCATATACTGAGGGTGATGGGTTCAAACCTGGCCCCGGCCAAGCTGCAACAAAAAATATAGCCGGGTGTTGTGGCGGGCGCCTATAGTCCCAGCTACTCGGGAGGCTGAGGCAAGAGAATCGCCTAAGCCCAGGAGCTGGAGGTTGCTGTGAGCTGTGACGTCATGGCACTCTACCGAGGGCGATAAAGTGAGACTCTGTCTCTACAAAAAAAAGATCACCAGACATAGGCAGCACCTGTGGCTCAGTTGGTAAGATGCCGGCCTCATATACCAGAGGTGGCAGGTTCAAACCCAGCCGCCACCAAAAACTGCAAAAAAAATTAAAAAAAATAAAAATAAAAAAGATCACCAGACATGCATATCCCTTGGCCCACTTTAATGAGGGGGGCAGTATTCTAGCTTCTCTTCTGCCATGTGGGGAGTGAGGCACAGAGAGGTTAAATGACTTGGCTACAGTCACTGGTAGCATTCAAAGCCGGGTATGTCCTGTCAGGACACCATAATCTCGCAACAAAACAAAACAAACAAACAAACAAAAACAACAACGACAGTTCTCCGACATTGTTTACCCAGGAATCAGACTTCACTGGTGCCTTTTTGGCATCAATTAGATTTTTGCCAGTTTTTAATAGGAGATGACACGTCACATTCTCTTTATCCTATTTCTTCTATCACTATGCCTTTTCTTAATTCAATGCAAATAGCTATTGAATAAATGTGAGCCAAAGCAAACACTAGAAAAAGTAACCACTGAACAGTATCTGCCTTAGTCTCCCACATGTGTTACATCGTTTCATGAATTTAGGATTTTAAGCTTCGGAAATAGAGCCTTTAGAACTGTGAGAGGGTAATGATTTTGGAAAATTAATCTACAGTGAAAAATGTGTTTATATTGTTTGGATTTTCTTAAACCTTCATCTGGAGAAAATTCATGATTCTTCTCCCTCTTTCCCCCAGCCCCCGACTTCCAAGTATTTTATTACCATTTGTCACATGTATTCTCTATACAATGAATTTATTATATAAACTAACCTATGTAACCCTGACCGTGACCTACAAGGCAGATCTTACTCTTTGTAGTTTAAAGATAGGAATAAGCAGCTTAGAGAGACTAATGTCTAACATAACACAGTGAGTCATCAGCAGAGCTAATTTATTATTATCTGACTCCGGTTCCATCTCATTCTAAAACCAGTGTCCTTACCTGCCAACGCTATTTAATAGCCTGCCTGGATGTTTAACAGAATCATAAGTTTTTATGTTCTCAGGATAAGCCAGTAATAAATTCAACAACAACAATGAACTAAACAAACATTTTACTTTGTGTATTCCAACGTTATGGGGTTGCTCCAAGGATAAGAGGCTTACACTTCAGCAAAATGAGAAGCTTTATGACACAGTAATTGTTCTCATGCAGTGACAAAATGGCAGTGAGCTGCATGCAGGTGACAGAGGCCGCACTGCAGTGCCCTGTTTGTGCAACCTTTATTAAATGGAGCCGTTGGCGACCACCTGTGGTTTGACCCCCCACCGAACACATGGTTGATCCTCTGATTAATTAGGGGCACCTTGGCTAGAAGCCCACATGCCAGCGTCCATATTTCAAAGCGTAAACTGGGTTCCCTTTAAAATGAAAGTAGAATGTTTCCAAGAGTCATAAATCCTCGCATTATCTTCTTGGAAAATATACGACATTAACAATATTAATTTATCGATAAAATTAAAAAAATTATAAAGATCCACTTCAACTTTTGCTTTTGATTTATATTTTTATGGTGAGTTTTTTTTTTTTAAATTGGAGTAAAGTGGCAGAGATCTTTTTTGAGGAGAACTTTAATTAGAATAGACTAATGCCATCCTTTTGGCATTAAGAAGACAAGAAAACTGGACTCCCAAAGATATTCTCTCTAAAATGCTTAAAAGTGTACTCACATGCTTTCAGAGATGAAGATATTCACGTTCCTTTTTCTTTTTTCTTAAATGGATTTAATATTCAACAGGACAAGTAACATTTCTCCATTTAATTGCTATTCTATCCAAAAGCAGTGTCACCCAAACTTCTTTTTCAAGAGAGTCCAGCTGTCTGAGTTGCTGGTTTATTTTTCCTTCCTTTGACTTTCGTCCAAACATGTGCTTTTCATCTCTGTGGTGGGCAGTGAATAACCAGCAAAACTGCCCCCTTATCGAACCCCCTCTCTCTGTGCTAACAGTCTGTCCTGTTTCCTCTCACTGCGGTGGCGAACTCCTGCCGGGATGTGTGACACCAGTGAACGAGTTTCCCATCTCCAACCGCGTAATTAACAGCAAAGATGAATAAATACAACCAGGCTTCATTCATGTAGACTTGGTGGCTCTCTTTGTGTTTTATCAAGGACGGCTGATCTATTTATACATATATATTTTTTTTTCTTTTCATAAATATAGATTTATATATGTATATATTTTAATTTTATTTATTTTTACCTATACATGTGTTTATTGGGTTTCCACTTTTTGCCTTCACAGAATTTAAAAGGCTTAAAATTTAATAACAATAACAATGTTTAAGATAAGGACTAGAAACAAAAACCATGTAAAGAACGGACGAAGATAAATACATTCAGAAAACAAACGATTACTGCATCAAAATATTAAGCAATATGTGATAATAATGCCAAGAAAGTAACGTTCACATTGCCAAATAAGACATTATAGAGCGCTTTGACGCTGAGGCTCAGTATGAAGTCATCAGTAACTTCTTATTTTTTTTTCCAAAGCCTCAAAAAATAGACAACTAATATTATATAAATAAAAGGAAAGGAGAGTTTCAAAAAACTGATCATGCCAAATCTTACAGACAATAGAAAAAGAGTAAATATTTCAAAATCATTCTACTTGATCTGGATACACCTGATATTGAAATTGGAGAAAATATCTTGTTATAAAGGGAATCTCTATATTTATTTTCTTGCTCATTTGTATTCCTTCATAGGGTGTCTTGATAAATGTGTAAGAGCTACCAGACATTTGCTCATCAGCTCTGAAGTAGAGATCGTTCTTTGTTTAAACTAGTGTGTGTGAGACCATGAGCTCCAATGGAGGTGAGTGGAAAAAAGGTGCCCAGATGGGCAGAGCCAGTGGCTCAACAGAGTAGGGCGTAAGCCCTGTATGTGGGAGGTGGCGGGTTCAAACCCAGCCCTGGCCACAAACTGCAGAAAAGAAAAAAGGTGCATAGGAATCTAATTTGAATTATCCTTTCTACGTCACTCCTTATAAATTCTCTGATCAACCTATGTGGATGTTTCATTTGAGATGAAATGAAATTCTCAGATGTTTCATTTGAGAATTTTTGTTATTGGATGAGGAAAACATTTTACTTTTGTAAACGTATTCTTGTTATATAAAAGGTAAAAGGAAGATAAAAGCCTTTGTGAAGAGAAAGCTAATAATTGTCTTTGCCTCCCATCTCTTTAAGTAAAAAGTCAGCCAAGGATGCAAGTTTGTATCCTCATTTCCATGGATACGTACATATACGTACATAGAAAATACTAAAGATATAGCTGTACATCACATCTTAACATTTTTACGAAACTGAAATAATGTGTTCTTTTACATATTCTTTCTTTTTTTTTTTTTTGTGGAAACAGAGTCTTACTCTATCGCCCTCGGTAGAGCGCTGTGGCGTCACAGCTCACAGCAACCTCCAGTTCTGGGGCTTAAGCAATTCTCTTGCCTCAGCCTCCCAGGTAGCTGGGACTACAGGCACCCGCCCCAGCACCCAGCTAATTTTTGATACATATTCTTATACTAGATATACTACCATGTGGTTCTAAAAAATGTAACAAGTACTCATAACTTAGCCCCATGGGTGAATATTATGGTTATTAACAAGGGAGTAACTTCCTGCCCTCACAAAGCTTGTGTGTTAGTGAATCGCAGATAAGCCTCAGCTCAGTATAAACAGAACCAGATCATTTAAAAATGTCTGCATAATCTTGTGAATTTCCTTTCCTAGGGACAGACATTGATGTGTTTTCTATTTTTCTTATTGTTGCCGACAAGGCTACATTAAACATTTTTCAGCAGACTCTCTCCTCTACCAGGGCTTTCTTCCATTTTTTTCATTTTTTTTTTTTAATTGTTGGGGATTTATTGAGGATACAAGAAACCAGGTTACACTGATTGCATTTGTTAGATAAAGTCCCTCTTACAATCGTGTTTTGCCCCCAAAAGGTGTGGCACACACCAAGACCCCACCCCCCTCACTCCTTCCCTCTCTCTGCTCTTCATTTTTTCATTTTGAAATATTTTTATTAGATCACAACTGTGTACATCACTGCATTTTTATGGCGTAAAATGTGCTGATTTTATATATAATTTGGACTGCTTGCATCAAACTGGCTAACATATCATTCACCTCACTTATTTAATTGTTGGGTTTAGACATTTATAATCTACTATTAATATATTTGACATGTACCCTTGCATTATGCATGGTAGGTGAAGTCCCACCGATTACCCTCCCTCCACCCAGCCCCCCTTCCCCTCCCCTCACCCTACTCTTCTCTCCTTCTTTCTGGGCTATAATTGTGATTTATCTTTAGTATGAAAGTGGGGGTGATTATATATTGATTTCATAACAGTATTGAGTATATGGGGTATGTTTTCCAATTCTTGAGATACTTTACTAAGAAGAATATGATCCAGCTCCATCCGTGTAAACATCAAAGAGGTAAAATTTCCATCATTTTTATGGCTGCATAATATTTCATGGTATACATATACCACCATTTTTTAATCCATTCATGGGTTGATGGGCGCTTGGGTTGCTTCCATGACTTGGCAATTACGAATTGAGCTGCAATAAACATTCTCGTGCAAATGTCTTTGTTGTAAAGTAATTTTTGGTCGTCTGGATGTAAACCTAGTAGAGGAATTAATTGCAGGATAGAATGGCTGGTCTACCTTTAGTTCTCTAAGTGTTCTCTAAACCTCTTTCCAGAAGGGACATGTTAGTTTGCATTCCCACCAAAGAATAAGTGATCCCATTTCATTGTGGGCAAGAGACTTGAACAGAAGCTTCTCTGCAGAAGACAGGGGCATGGCCTACAGACACGTGAAAAAATGCTCACCATCTTTAATCATCAGAGAAGCCCACTTTGAGGTCTCTACTAACTCTAGTAAGATTAGCCCCCGTAAAAACATCCCCAAAGTACAGACGTTGGTGTGGATGTGGAGAGAAGGGAACACTTCTGCTCTGTTGGTGGGAATGCACACTAGTGCTTTCTTCCTTAATTGTGGAATTGAAATCGAAATTTCTGGGGAAAGTAAAAATGTTCTTTTCATTGCAATAAACGTTGTAAGTCGTTCCCAAAAGCCTGTCATACTTCCTGGCGACACTCACACGAGCCACACGCCCACCAGAAATGCTGTGAGCCCTTATTTCCTCTCACTCTGGGTAAGTAGCCCTCTTCTGCCAGACATTCACAGGGCCCTGTCGTTTGTGAATAACGGAGGCTATTTTGAATGTAGTTGACACTTTCCTAATCACTGGGGCACGGGAGCAGGGGCCATGTTTGTTAGCCACAGAGTGTCTTCCAGGCTCTGGGTGAGTTTTTATTCTTTTCTCCATTTCTTTTTTCTCTGCATATTAGGAACATGAACTCTGCGCGTCTTCTTTGTGTTGCAGATATTTCTTCCAGTTCATTGATGTTTTCAGTTTTTGGCATATGTTCCCAGATGAAATTTAGTGTTTTTCTTTTTTAAGATACGCAGTCTTGTTCCGTTGCCCAGGCTGGAGCGCAGCGGTGAGATCACAGCTCACTGTAACCTCCAACTCCTGGGCTCTAGTGACCCTCCTGCTTTAGTCTCTCCAGGAATTGAGACTATAGACTTGCCCCACCAGGCCCAGCTAATTTTTAAAATGAATGAATGAATGAATGAATAAATGAATTGAGAGATGGGGTCTCACTATGTTGCCCAGGCTGCCCTCTAACTCAGCCTCAAGTAATCTTCTCAACTCAGTTTCTTAAGCTGCTATAATTGTAGGTATGAGTCACCATGCTGGCTAAATTCTTTTTTTTTTAAATTTTTGTTTGTGAGACAGAGTCTCCCTCCCTCACCCTGGTAGAGTGCCATGGCATCATAGCTCCTAGCAACCTCCAAGTCTTGGACTTACTCAATCCTCGTGCCTCAGCCTCTTGAGTAGCTGAGACTCACCCCAACACTGTCTAGTTTTTCAGTTTGTAGTAGAAATGGGGTCTCACTCTTGCTCAGGCTGGTCTTGAACTCCTGAGCTCAAGCAATCCACTCCCCCTCAGCCTCTCAAAGAGCTGGGGTTACAGGCGTAACCCACCACACCTGGCCAGTGGCTAAATTCTTCATGTAGTCAAATGTATTTAATTTTCTGTGAGTTGTTGGTTTTCTGTTTCCCTTAAGGAGTTCTTCCCTACTCCACGATTATTCAGATATCATCCTAAAGGTTCTTCCCATGTTTTTAATGTTTCATGCTCAACATTAGATACTCACTGCATTAAAATTTTAATTACGAACATGACACAGGGTAGGCTTTCAGCTCTGTTTTCCTCCAGATTAGTGGCTAATTATGCCAATGCCAGCCTGTACAGACTCCCCCTAAAACAGAATTGCCACCTTGCCATATAAATTCCCATACATAAATAAAGATCTGCACCTCCTGTTAGATTCCACGGCCCTTCTAGATTTCTCTTAAGATCTGTAACACATAGCTGGGCATTTTGGTGGGTGCCTGTAGTCCCAGCTTCTTGGGAAACTGAGGCAAGAGAATAACTTAAGCCCAAGAGCTCGAGGTTGCTGTGAACTATGATGCCACACTATCAAGGGTGACATAGTGAGACCCTGACTCAAAAAAAACAAACAAAAAGAATATATAATACAATCTAAGAAGAATAATGAGTAATTGAGGGTCTAGCAGTGAAATGGTGAATTTATTATTCTTAGTTTCTCATTAATGAATGATGACTTCAATGCTATTCCTTCAGGACTACTAAATGATGATATAAATGCTGTTACCTTACTTTTCTCTGATGAAATTCCTATATTAATAAACATAGTTGGGCGGCACTTGAAGCTCAGTGGGTAGGGTGCCAGCCACATACATGAAGGCTGGTGAGTCGAACCCAGCCTGGGCTAGCTAAAACAGCAATGACAACTGCAACAACAATAACAAAAATAGCCGGGCATTGTGGAGGCCACCTGTAGTCCCAGCTACTTGGGAGGCTGAGTCAAGAGAATCACTTAAGCCCAAGCGTTTGAGGTTGCTGTGAGCTGGGACATCGTGGCACTCTACCCAGGGCAACAGCTTGAGACTGTCTAAAAAAAAGTAAACTACTAACTTGGATGGAGGTGGAACACATTATTTTTACATCACAGGAATGGAGAAGCATGAATCCTATGTATTCAACTTTGATTTGAGGACAATTAGTGACAATGACACAGTGAGGCATAGGGGAAGGAGTGAGCAGACAGAGAGAGAAGGAGGGAGGGGTGAGGGAAAGAAAACAAAAAAAAAAAAAGGAAAGAAAATAGGGACTAATTCTCGCATAAATTGGATTCAATTTTGACCAAAGTACATTACTTAAACATTAATTTTTAATTCAACTTGTTAATATGTTATTTAGGATATTGCGTCCTCACTTAAAAGTGAAATATGTTTGTAATTTCCCTTTATAACAATACATTTTCTCCAATTTCAATATCAGGTGTATCCAGATCAAGTAGAATGATTTTGAAATATTTCTTCTTTTTTCTATTGTCTATAAGATTTGGAATGATCTTTTTTTTAAAACTCTCCTTTACTTTCATTTATATAATATTAGTTGTCTATTTTTTGAGACTTTGGAAACAAAATAAGAAGTTAACTGATGACTTCATACTGAGCCTCAGAGTCAAAGCATTCTATAATAGACATATTCTTATTTGACAATGTGAACGTTACTTTCTTGGCATTATTATTACTAATATTGCTTAATATTTTGATGCAGTAATTGTCTGTTTTCTTTTCTGAATGTATTTATCTTCATTCACTCTTTACATGGTTTTTTGTTTCTAGTCCTTATCTTAAACATTGTTATTATTATTAAATTTTAAGCCTTTTAAATTCTGTGAAGGCAAAAAGTGGAAACCTAATTAACACATATATATGTAAAAATAAAAAATAAACATAGTTCATGTAAAAATCTCAGTTCTTTATTTCAAACTGTAATAAAATATACTTGCATTTTCTCATATTATAATGCTATGTTGCTTTATAATCTAGTTAACATTACTCAGTTACATTAAAAAAGATAATTTATTTGTTTCTAATATGGCTTGTAATTGACTAAATCAATATTCAGTTTTCTTAAGCCTATTACACCGTAAATATTATGTGGAAGCTGGATACTAAAAAGAACAAAAAGCCAAAAAAAAATCTTCCTCTTCCGACCACCTTTGCAAACATTGGCCGACTCTGTATCTCAAAATCTTTACTTCAGTATTTCTTAAACTGTGTCATGTGGAATACTGAACCTGTTGGATGTTGATTAGATTTAAATAGGCATTTTTTATTGCAGGACTGCTCAGAGCCTTTAGTATAATACACCCAAGTATCTACGTGTAGGACCTGTCATGTTCAATGTTTCCCAAGTGTATTTGACACTAATTACTTTTTCCCATGGTGCGATAACAGAGTTTAAGTTTCAACAGAACATATTTTGGGAATGCTGCTTATTCTTACTGGACATCATAAACTTCCATTTTCCACAAAAAGAAGTGCAAATACGAAAGAAAGAACATCAAAGGCATCTGAATTAAATAAATTTGGCCTCATCTATGGGAAAAGTTACTGATAAAAACTTTTGCCTGCTCAGCACCTGTGGCTCTGGCGGCTAAGGCACCAGCCACATACACCTGAACTGGTGGGTTCAAGTCCAGCCCTGGGCCCGCCAGACAACAATGACGGCTGCAACCAAAAAATAGCTGGGCGTGGTGGCGGGCACCTGTAGTCCCAGCTACTTGGGAGGTGGAGGCAGGAGAATCACTTGAGCCCAGGAGTTGGAGGTTACTATGAGCTGTGATGCTATGGCATTCTACCCAGGGTGACAGCTTGGGCTCTGTCTCTAAAAAACAAATAAAAACAACAACAACAACAACTTTTGCCACGTTATTGACTTTTTGTGTGATGTTTTGGTCAAAAGCTTCCTGTTTCTGGGCCTTATCTGCATACCCATTTTTCTTTCTTAGCTGTTACCAAATAGCTTTCTTAATAATGAGCCTTACCTTGTTATGAACCTTCCTAAACTTTGAAAGAAAGAAATCTCCGTCCTTCTAACATTGTATTCCCTTCTGTTCCCCGAGGGATCTTTCTAGACACATTATGAACTTTGAGTAGTTTATGGGGAACGATTGCTCATTAAGGTTTATATTCTCCTGTTTGAAACCTATCTGTGTTGTAGTAAGGAAAACGTCTACGGGGATCTGTACATAAAAGGTTGCCGATGCTTCTTTATTCTCATAAATCAATGGAAATCAATTCTGTTATCTTTTGAACTTTCTCTAACCCAATTCTACCGTATTGGCAATCAGTAGGTTAAAAATCAGTGCTCTTTTGGTGGAAGTAATCACTGGTTCAGCAATTCAGCACTTTGAATTTTTTTTTCTTTAGAGAGATGATGAAAAGAATGCTCAAATAATTGATTTATGGAATCATATTATTTACCCATCTCTTATTCATTCAGGTACATTCAGCACCTAATGTGTGCCAGTGTCCTACCTGTGGTAAATATATACAGGATGCAAATTCTTCTTGCCTCTTCTGTCTGTGTTCTATAATGGCAACAGCGAGTTTGTAAGGTGGAGATGGGCTGACTCTTGATTTTTCCATCAAAAAATACTAAGTACGTTTTAGTGTTTCTATGCAAATGACTATTGAGGTCTAGAAGACTAGTCCACTTTTTCCCTTTCTTTTTCTTCCCCCTTTCTTCTCTCCCTACCCCACACACCAATCTTCCTTTCTGCCTTGCACTATGCTATCCACTGATAGAACAATTGACCTGCAAGTTGCACAGAGAGACTGGGAGCAGGAGAGTTTGCAGAGTTAGGGAAGCAACAGAATTGCATATGTAATTCTTTTAAGACACAAATGCTGGTCCCTCATTTTATTTTACAAGAAAATTAACAATGGTAAAATCGTTACTGCATATCTATTGTCAACAGATTTATGTAGAAAGGGAAATCTTTCATGCTATTTTCTCTTTATATGCTACTCAGAAAACAATTTGCCGATTTTACCGTGAGTGATGTCAAGTGAGGAAGCCCTCGACTGTTTCTTTGTCTGGTGATAATGTCTGTTAGACTACTTTCCTCACTATTTTAGTTGTCTTTTTTATTTTCTCCAGTTAGAAAATTTTTAAACAAGGAAATCTATGTTTCTACAGGTTTTCACATATTTCTCTCTCTCTCTCTCTCCATACACATACATACATTCACACACACGGGGTGGCCATGAAGTTCATGGGCAATTTAAACAGTTACACATTTAATATATATTTTCGTATATATTTCAAGCACAATGTCTCCCCCCCCCCCTTTTTTTCTTTTCTGACTTTAGCTTGGTAGGATACAGACATGATGGCGAAAGGGATTCTTTGTGTTATCTTATGGACGCATGGTGATAAACCAAAAGTCAGGAAACTTGGGTTTTTAAAATCCTGGCTCTGCCTTGTACTTGTTTTTGTTCTTTTTATGAAGTCATTGGCAATAAGAATTCTTTGTCTTATGTCTCACAAGTAAAATGTGGGATGCTGAACATAAAAGAAAGGACTTCAAATATAAAAGCTGTAATAGGACACTCATATACATCTGATATGCATTAACTGATTTGTGGAATAATGTTATTTATCCATCTCTTATTCATTCAGGTAATTCAGCACCTAATGTGTGCCAGTGTGCTACCTGCTGTATGTAGATGTAACAGGCTGTAAATTCTTCTTCCAAGACAAACGCATTATCAGAATTAACTGAATAATCAAGCTTTAATTGTTATGGTTTTCCTCGAGCTAATTTTGTGAGTTCACCTACATTTTAATGGCTTTCTAATTGTCCAAGCCCATTGTTTATTTTGTTTTTGATGCTGTAAAGGTTGCATAATTTAATTAATGAGTTTACTCATTAGATACTGTCTATTTCCGTATCAACTTGATTATTTATTGAGCACTACAATTATTTCTCTTTAGTACGCCTTTTGCGTCTTGGATTCACACTTTTATTTTCTTTGACAGACTTTTATAGCTTTGGCTCAAACCGTCTTGTAATCGCCTTTATTTTGTCTTGTCACAAATTATATATCTCACGTCTTTAGCTTTTCTTTTCAGTAGGGACTTTATCATTTATTTACACTCAAAGTCAAATGTTTCCTTCAGGAAACAATTACATATTGTTTTTATTTGGAGGTCCAGGTGTGTGGTAATGGCACCCCGCGGCCTCCAGGGGTCGCTGTTCCGTGTCCCGTGGTCCCTGTGGCTTCTGCACCTCCTGGGGCCTGAGCTGGAGCATCACCTGCTGTTTCTTATAATTTATCTCTTAGGGGTAACATCAGCAGAGTGAGAGAGACCAGCATTCATCTTTCCACAAAAAGTAACACTGAAGCAGCTACACACAAAGGAGAATAGCCCGGGGACATCTGCAGAATGCAGTTAGAATGTACAGCATTCTAACACAGTGGGGCAAAAGCCGAGAGTGACTGCTCAGGGCCTGTCTCGGGTGAGACGCGCAGGCCGGAGCTATCCGGAGACCGCTGAGAGCCGGGAAAAGCGGGCGCGGAGCACGGAGGTCGCCGAGGCTGCTCTGCAGAGGACCTTGGCGGCCTGTGCTGCTGGGGAGCTCGCCAGCCCCCGCGTGCTGCGCCTGTTGGTGTTGGTTTGCGTGGGCACCTGCGATTTGCTCCGCCGAGGATGCGCCCCAGTTCTGTTACGGAGGCAACCAACGGCCGCTGCTGCCGGGGACTTTGCACAGAGAGCTGCTGTTCCCCATTTGACAAGCTAAGCGTTATTAGCTAATGAAGCCCAAATCTAACAAAAGACACCGGTAGAACATTGGGAACCCAGGAGGAAAGAATGACAGAAGATTCTTAAAGGACCACGTTCCCGAAAGCAATAGTTTTTAAACCATTCGCGGACAATCTTCCAAGAGTCTCCACGGGGCATCATCAAGAAAAATAAAGCCACGATGGATATATTTAACGTATATGTGTTTTGCGACCTTTAGGAAATATCTTTCACAAGATGATATTGGTGAATGGAAGCTCTAACCCACACACACAAGCACAAATGACGCCAGCGGACACGGGCTCCCATGCGGTTCCATAAACATTTATTTAATATCATATAACCTTTTTATATGTATTGAGGTATGATTGCAAATAAAGATTTTATATATTTCAGTGTCCAGTGTGGTGTTTTGATACGCCCGTACACTGTGAACTGATTGCTTACTAAACATTTTATGTATTTCGGTGAGCAGTGTGGTGTTTTGATACCCCCATACATTGTGAAGTGATTGCTGCGATCGAGATAATTAACACATCCATCACCTCACGCACTTATTTTTTCTGTATTGTGGGAATACTTCATGTCCACTCCCTTTGCAAATATCAAGGATATAATATGTTGTTGACTATAATCAGTATGCTGCGCATTAGATATCCAGGATTTGTCTGTAAGTTACAGAGCAAATGATTTGCCTGTTCATTTCTCTGCACGGGGTTTTAGGGATAGCCCCCCAAATATAGTAAAGCCACACAAACAGATGCAAGTTCAATGTCCATATGAACTTACAGAGGAGATTTTATAATCATTAAAATGAACTTCGTTCATATGGATGACAAAACACAACTACAGTAGGGACAGGAGGGGGCAGGAAGGGGCGGGGAAGACTGGGAGGTGGGAGGGTATTTGCGTGTAGTACCATGGTACATTTCAAAACCATTAAGAGTAGAGTATAAATGCCTGACCACAACAAATAAGTGGGTGAGGTGATGTCTCTGTTAATCATCAGTTTGATGTAAGCATTCCACGTTGTATATCAAATCAGCACATTGTGCCCCATAAATGCATTAATGTACCAGTTATGATTTAATAACAAAAAAAAAAGAACTTGGTACCTCTGGCATGTCTTATCCTAGGCTCCTGGTTCTTTGTGGGCCGTGATTAACCAGGTCTATCGTTTCATTATGTTATCAGTCTATATGGCTGATTTCTTTCTTTGGACCATTTCCACGTGACTTGCTCCGTTTTTCTTGCTTTGTGTTCTCATGATATTTGAAAATTGGAGTTACTTGTGACTGAAACAGTATCTTTTTCTTCTCGTTTCAATATCTCCACCCTCTCCATTTTGTTCCATATGTTTTTCTTAGAATTTTATGGATATGAAATAAGAATGTAGAAATTCTTTGAGTGAATTGAGGTGACTCATTACAGGTCTCACTCAATCTGCAAATTAATGTGGTGCATTAGCTTAATGCTCAGGCGCCCTGTGTTGCAGAA
The DNA here is from genome assembly GCA_963573935.1 of Arctocebus calabarensis. Lineage (NCBI taxonomy): Eukaryota > Metazoa > Chordata > Mammalia > Primates > Lorisidae > Arctocebus > Arctocebus calabarensis. Next base: position 24,097 of record CAUYON010042872.1, read on the forward strand.
TAACGTCCGCCACCATCTGACTGCAAGTAGTAAGATCAGAGCCTTCCTGTGACACAGCTATGGGGAGTTCAGAACTCGTCTGCCGAGAAATATGCTGCATCAGTAGGTGGAATTAATATAATAGGCAGTAATAAAGTAGGGGGTAAAGGTAAAAGAGCCTCATGGCAGGAGAAATTTATGATGAGGAGAAATTTAACAATAAGAACAGCACATATATTAGTAAATTTATCAAAGGGTCAGAATCAAAAATTTGTTGAATAGAATGTGTGGCCATTGACTTCATGCCCTCAAACCAAATCAAGGCTGGGAGGGTGTTGTAGCCTCATTCAGTTTATTAACTGTGGGCTTATTCTTCGTGGCTTTGCACTTGTGGAGTGCGTGCAGGTGTCTCTTTATTTCCTTTATTCTTCCCTCTTTCCTCCTTTCCTTCCCTCTCTCTTTCCCTTCTTTCTTTCTTTTCCTTTCCCTCTAGTCTGCCTTCCATTCTTCCCACCCTTCCTTCCTCCCTCCCTCCTTCCCTCCCTCCCTCCCTTCCTTCCTTCCTCCCTCCCTCCCTCCCTCCCTCCCTTCCTTCCTTCCTTCCTTCCCCTAACCCTTCCTCCCTCCCCCTCCCTCTTTTCCTTAGAACTTACTATGTGATAGATTTCTGAGTAAGATACCAGAAATGTAACTGAACAATGGACACATAATCCTTCTCTTCATTGAGTTTGTGGACTCTGAAGAGAGACATAGCACATAAAAGGCAATTATTGGAGGGGACTGTGGACACACTGGGTTGGGATAGGGGAGCCTCAGCTGGAAGTTATGAGACTTTTTCCCCAGCTATAATGTATGGGCAAATGATATAATCAGTTTTATATTAATGCAAATTTTTTTTTGCAAATTTCTTTAGTTCACTTTTTTCCTGATAAATGCCAATGAACTTTCTAAATTAAATGTGATGTACAGATCTAATTTGACATATAAATAATTAATATCATTGAAGAACTGTGCCATTTGATAACTAAACAGAGTAATCATGGCCTCCCATCATTAGACTGGTAAGTTGACCCTACCAATGACCAACTGAAGTGTCTTCTTTTAAGGCAACATAGTTTAACTTTATGTTTGCCTATGTAGCAAACTTGTATTTCTTTGAAAAACGCTTTAAGAATGTTTTTTATTAGACTTTCCTAAGATTTTGGATTTTTGACAATGACAATTGAGGGACAGACCTCATACTTCCCAGGATGATTCCTGGAGAAGGGGGAGGCTGGCGAATGCATCAAAGAGGTTTCTAGAAACTTTTGCTATCCTTGATTATTTATCCCTAAGCAGGTATGATGACATTTAATAACAACAGCAATAATGATAGTAATAAATACCTAACATGACCCCGGTGCTAAGTCATAAAAGCTTTCTGCAGACTCCTTTTACCACAATAACTCTACCATTAGTTTCATTTTATATATGAACTTACTGAGACCCATTACTGGTAAGTGACAGAACTTGAGGGGTTCTGACCTAGATTCTGAGGTACATACTTATCAACACTATACTCTATTGCTTTTTATTGCCGCAGAACACAGATCAGTTTTGAGGTGTCAAAAAGGAAAGGGCAGTCCTACAAATTAGATTCCTTAAGTTCTAACACCAACTCTCCATTAATAAGACTTTTGTGTTAGTGCACACAAGTAATTTGGGGGATGGTATTGTATTGGCATTTCACAAAGCAAGTCTCTAGACATATTTTATGAAAAAGGGATTATGGTTCAGTAAGGTTAAGAAGAGCTGAAAAAAAATTGTTTTCCTTCTGGAAAATGTTCCAAAAAACTCTTTAAGTGAAGACATTTAGCTTTGACCTTATTTGATCCAGTGATTCTTAAACTTTTGACCAAGGGATGCCCTTTGAAAAGGAGGACCATGTTTTAACACCCTAGCTAACCAGTGGTTCATGGAACAACTTCGAGAAACTCGGAATTGCAATTTTGATGCCTCTTTCAACTTCAAAATTCCTATGGTTATAAACATTAATTATTTTCTATGTGTATTTGTGGATCTGTTTGTATTGACTTCCAACGCTGACCTTGACTTTGATGAACCCACACATATAATGCCAAAGGTGGAAAATGCACTTGATATTCTTTGCAAACAAACACAGCCCAGTAGTATCAAATTTACACTTTGAGGCCTTTCCAACTGGTTTTCTGGCACGTATTACTTATGCTTCCATCAAACTAAAGTAAGGCTTGCCTTACCAATAGTTTATTAGAAGGTTTAATAATAATAATTTTTCTGTTGAAGTTAACTGAATTATAGTTTTACTTGCAAATGGGTGTACCTTGTAATATTCCTGAAGTCTTGGTGTTAATAATAGAAAGTAGTATTCACAATGTTTGTTTCACCATTCATAGCATATTCTGCAAAGATCTGCCTTTAGCAGGAGAACAATTTTCTGCTCCAAAAAAATACTATTTTGGAGCTAGTTTAAAGCTTTAGCTTCAAACTCTGAGCGGTAACATGGGCGAATTCTCTATAGCGTGTATTATTTGTGAAAAAACACACAGACAGGGCTCTCTTGATTTCATTTATGCGGCTACAGTCCAAGGCCATGAATAACACACAGAATTACCTTTAGAGCAAGTACGTGGAGGCCCCTCATAACACAGAATTTGAGGAACTCGAGAACCTATTCCAATTTCCACCCCCAATCAAGGAGTAAAAAATTAGACTTGGCAGAGGAGTTCTTCATGAGCATTTAAGGGGGTGAAATCGAACTTATGCAACTTATTATCCTCCAGTTTTACCCACAATCAAGAAGTAAGAAATTAGACTTGCTAAGTGAAAAGATTTCTTCCTGCAAAATTGAACAAATGGGCAATTTGACAAAGTGCCACTGTAATGTGAAGGCCTTCAGAAATGCGATACTCTATCGTATGAATGAGTTCTACTGGGAAAAAAAAAAGAGGAAGAAATATTTTGTGCAGAAACACTGAAAGAGGTCCTTCTCTCCTAAAAGAATTTTTAATGTGGCAGTCTGCTTTGAAAAGAGACTTAATGGGATACGCTGGCCTCTTTCATGGAATTTTCAGCTGGCACTCTCTTCCAGCTTTCAGTCAAAAATATAAGTGCTAGTGGCTTAAATTGAAATTCTTGACAGACACCTCACCAAGTGTCTTCTTCCGCTTTGTTAAAGACAGAGTACAGATCTTTAGTCGACCCAAGAGTCCCTTTCCTTTCAGGAAGAGCTTTCCATTCATTACAGCTTTGCCTTGGTGATTATTATGAGCTGCCCTGTGGAAGGTTGGTATATTAAATTGGTCTGAGAAAGATTCATCACTTATTAGTGAAATCTGAAAGCAGGAAGGTGCAGAAGCACCCCGTGGAAACCCCGCTCTCAAGGGGGCTCTCCAGCAAGCTGGTGCAATAATTGGAATTCCATATTCTACCTCCACCACCTCCCAGTTGCACGATCTCAGGCCCATTACTTCATTTTTCCTAGCTTCAGTTTCCTCATTTATAATATGGGGATTATGAAAATATTCCTCTGGCAGGGATTCCAAGAGACAGCATGTATAGGAACAATTAGACACACGATTGTCACCTGTTTGGTGTGATTATCAGTGGGTGCCAAGTTTCAAATGGTTTTCATCAAGCTGGTTAATTCAGGGAAGAATATCTAACTGGTTCATCAGCAGGGTCTTTGTAAGCCCCGGGGGGGGGGGGGGAATGCTAAACTGTTTCCTCAACGCTAAAGTCAACATGATTGTTGAAATTACAGCACTAGCAATTCTCTTCATGGTAATAACGTAACATTGCATCTAGGTTCCTAAATATATCCTTTAGTTTCTGGCTTATTGTGGTTTAAGAACATCAGGAAAAGGAAGAGGAATCAGCATGAGGTTGATGGTTGAGTGACAACTGTAATTTTCCATATAATAGAATCTTTGCTAATAGAAAAACTACTTTCTGGTTATGCAAAAGTTTGATGAAATATAGGCCCAAAGTGGTGTTTTCTAGCCAACAAAGAACAAGTGCTGTCACAGAATTTAGCATGTTGAGTTATTCTCTCCAAAAATCGACCACCCAAGGACCAAGGAATAAGATTTAAAACATAATTTCTATGCATTCTTTTTCGCGGGAACAAAACAGCTTGTATAGCTAAACTGGGTAGCTGCAGCGTAATGTAGGAATGTTTCTATTTGTTGAGGAGATGCCGAATATTTGCAGGAATGGCAAGAAGCAAAACAGAGGCCTCATCTGTATGCAACATAGTCATAACATGAAATTATAAACTCAGAGATATGATTTCCGAAAAGATTGAATTAACATTGTGAAAATTAGAGCCCCCCTCATTTGCATAAATCTGGGGAATGCCATTGCATGACAAAGCTGGCAATTTATTCAGCAGAAGTAAAGAGAGAAGTTGCAGGGTGTTCCCCCCTTCTCCCCCCACCCCCCAGCCTGCAGCTCTTGCTCAATGGTGGAAGTTGGGGGCTGGAGTCTGCTTTTGTAGAAGGGCCTGGGAATCAGAATAATTCAGATATCACTTTCAGCTCAAAGCTCACCTGAAATAAAAAGAAGCACCTTAGAAATGTTGCTTGAAAAATGAGGAGAAAGTTCTGACAAGTAGCTGTTGGTGGTGAAAATTCCTTTGGGAGAAAAGAGTGTAATTATTTGATCAACTCAGACCCCTTTTCAGCTCACTGTGGTTATCCCTAGGCGACCTCTGATTTCTTGAGTTTTCAAGAAGGAGAACCCAACTTGGAGGAAATCAAAGCTTTTACTTGGAAACAGCAAACCGCTGACATGTTCCTGGGGTCAAGGGATTATTTTATATCCAGAAAGTCTTACCTGGAAAAATAAAACCACTGATATTCACGGAGCCTCAAGCCTGGTCTCTCTTCTCAGGTGGCTGACAAGTTACACACCAGACATCTTTCCCTTGTTATTTCTAAGTAGAAATAACATTGTATCTTATCAATTTACAAAAACATTGCATCTTATCAATTTATAATAAAATTGCATCTTAATTTACAATAACATTGTATCTTATCAATTCACAATAACATTGCATCTTATCAATTCACGATAACATTGTATCTTATCAATTCACAGCGTGTGAATTACGTTTTACCCATGAATTCTTCTCACCACCCAGAGCCCCAGGCAAGCCTGCATAACATTCCTAAAAGCTAAAGTTAAAAATAAAAGTTAGATTGTACATGAAACCAGCATATTGTACCCCATGATTGCACTAATGTACATAGCTGTGATTTAATAATAAAAAAAAAAGAGGGGAACAGTTTCTCTTTCTCTTACCGGAATGACCCCCCCTCATCAAGTTAACGATTAAACACACACCCAAACACAGGAATATAAAGCTATACAAGGATTCTGAAAACCACAGGATGTAGCTGGAAATGACTGAGCTGTTCATTACCAACCAGGTAAAATGGATTCTTGCATTCTGAAACATTGAATAATTCATAGCTGCAAATTTTATGGAGCATGCAATTTATAACTAAGACAATAAGTACTGAAAAAAGCCTTGAGTGCTGCAGGAGAAAAGAGAATCGGGCAGCTAATTTTTAGCTGATGAAAGGGGTAACAGGGAAAACGCTACAGAGAATGAATTATGAGAGCTGGACAGTTAAGATCTGTGTTTGCAGGGGGAGAAAATAAGTGATCAATGTTCTTGGAGAGGAACAGAGTGAGTAGAGGACATGTGTGGTGAATGTCCATGGGTATTCAGGGAAAATTAAGTAGATTAGTGTGGGTAAAATAGAGTACATGATTAGGGGAAGGGCCAGTGATGTAGCTGGACGGTCAGTTGGAGTTACTGTTGGAAAGATGTTTGCAAGTAAGTCAAGCTGTTGGCTCTGGATTTCATTAGAACATTCAGGGGGTTTTAATTGGGCCAGTATTGCTATCAGTTTCTGCAGAGTAATGGCTACATCGGAGTTGGTGCAATCTGAAGAAAGGCCAATAGATTAAGAAGTTATTGTTATAGCTTAGAAAAAAGAACAGGAAGTTAAAGTGCAGAAGGAGGCTGGGTGCATTTGAACTTTACTTAGAGGGATGAGCAGTAGGACTTGGTGATTGGCTGGCTATGGAAAGTCAGTTAAACATATGCATCCAAAATGACCTTGCAGCTTCTGTCTTGGAAGATTAGGTGGGTGGGCATCCTTAGCAAAGACTGGGGAATGGGGGGAAGGGAACAGGGGTTTGGGAAAATGCTGAGTGAAGTTTGGGGCATGATAATGTTTGATGTTCATGGGATGTTTAGGTGAAAATGTCTAGTAGGCAAATGGAAGCTGGTTTTGGAACCTGCAGGAGGTCAGAGGTGGAGAAACAGATTTAGAAGTTACTTACGTCATGGACAGTTGAGATTGTGTTGGGCGATAAAACCACTCAGAGAGAAGGTGTAGGTGGGAAAGAGAAGTACACCAAGGAGGCACCCCAAGGACCAGCCAGTATTTACTGGACAGGCTAAGGGAAGAGGGAGTGCTCAGCAGGTCAGGTATTGCCAGGAAGTGATATTGAAAAAAGCATCTTTTAATTTTTTCTCCAATTGTGCTGAGCCACCTGCTGGGGCACGCCTGGCTCATACCGCGCCTGTTTGGAAAACTGGCTCGGGGGAGCATGAGTTACTTTGCTCAGAAGTATTACCTATTGCTATGATCTTCAGAGGCTCAAATAAGTAAAGTTTATTTATTTACTTATTATGAATAAGAAGGGTAGAGATAACTGATGTGGCAGCTTATTAAGGAATATTTGAAGTCAAGAAAAAAATCACTAAGGAAAGAGGCTCCGGTGATTCTGATTTTAATATATGTATTCTTTTTGCTGAAGTATATAAAAAGCTGGGCTGAGTTGGACATCTATCTGAATTTTCTTAGGCCTCTGCTTCCGTAGGTCTGGGAGTTTATGATTTTATCTTTTCTTTTTTCAAGTAGAATAGATAAATACATGGGAGGAAGCTTTTATGAACATTGCCCAGGAAGGTTCAGTAAGCTCCATTTTATTCATTAATATGAGGAGGCAAATATACAGCTTTTCCCTGTAATGATTTCCCCAGTTGAAAGATGAATGAATAGAATATACCTTTTGGGGGGCAGGCACAATTATAAGAGTGACTTTACTTAACAAATGCAATCAATGTAACCTGGTTTTTTGTACTCTTAATGAATCTCCAATAATAAAAAAAAAAAAGAAAGAAAAAGAAAAGATGAATGGAGTAAGAAAGATTTTAAGTTGTCATATCAACTGTGGCAAACATGGTAGATTGGAGTGAGTCTAAGGAATGTTTTCCTTGAATCGGTAAGGGAACCTATATTAATGACTTATTTGGGGGGTGGTGTCTGTGGCTCAAAGGAGTAGGGCACTGGCCCCATATTCTGGAGGTGGCAGGTTCAAACCCAGCTCCAGCCAAAAAAAAAAAAAAAAAAAAAAACAACTGCACAAAAAAATAATAATAACTTATTTGGAAAACTATTGTATGGAAATGAAAACTTGATGTCATTTGTTCAGTTGAAAGGCATGTGGGAAGCAGCTAAATGTCAACTAAAAACTGTCACATGTCAACTCAATGTCAATTTAGTGCAAATGTTTATCATTTAAGAGCCAATGTGATGAAGAAGGGCTAATCTTGGATTCAGAATATCTGAGTTTCACCCTTGATTCTACTACTGATTGTATGAGATTGGGAAAGTCCTTAGCTCTCTGGGGACTGAGTTTGTTCGCCTATAAAATAGAGGTGTTGAGTTAGATCATTTGAAAGGAGACGCCCCAATCTGAAAGGTCATATTTTTCACTGAGTTGAAGATTATATTGATAATAACTTCAACTAGTTAAGCAGCATAGGCTTCAAGTATCCACTTCACAAAAATAAAAAAAAATTATAACAAGTTAGCTTAAAAAAGCAAAATTAGGTAGATTATACACAGGGTAAATAAGCTGTAATAAGTTGGAAACCAATCTTGTATTAGCCAGCTACAGTCTCTGCCACCCATATGTTCATAAAAAGACTGTGGCTGTTTCACTCTCCTCATTAGCAGTGCCAATCATAGTTAGCACTAATTAATGAAATTCCAGGGCCCTGTTTGCCAGGAGGTTCACCCAATGGGTGAAGCAAACGACAGCGTCAAACTTCCCATCATTTATATCGCCGTGACAACATTGGCTCAAGTTTCAGAAACAGTAATTCTAGCTCTGAGTCCCTGTGAGAACAAATGTGGATTGATTTATGTTCAGAGCTTCTCGAGCATATTGTCAACACGGGGATGGCTGCCAGCCCTCGTCCCACAAAGTGCTGACATTTTCTGGGAATCCGTTTGCCTTTATGCATATTGTCTGTAGTAGCTCACATTTGCACATGTTGTTGGGTCTTTTATTTTTTATTTTAAGGCCTAAGGCATGAGTTACTGATACAAAAATTAGTCTGACATGTTCACCCAGTTTATGCCAATGGAACATCTTTTGGGCTCAACTCACACTCAGGAAAGACCACGAACTTCCTTTAACCTATGTTGGAATTGCCTTAAACAGGGTGCAACTTTTGTGGACTTTTCTTGAATCATGATTCCTTTTTACTAAATTCCCCATCTCACCTCCCCACACCTCATTTTTCCGGCTTTATTTTTCACCCACTTCCATCAGTTCATGAACCTCTCTGTTCAGGTCCACTTTTCTTGTCCTTACCCACCTTGTCATTGTGCCCAGTCTTGGTCTTCTGGCTCCTGGTTGCTTTCTTGTTCATGGTCCTAGACAGTCACTGACATAGATTAGCTTAAAAAATACAACTCTGGGCTCAGCGCCTGTGGCTCAACGGGCTAAGGCGCCAGTCACGTACACCTGAGTTGGTGGGTTCGAATCCAGCCTGGGCCTCCAAACAACAATGACGGCTGCAGCCAAAAAATGGCCGGGCATTGTGGCAGGCGCCTGTAGCCCCCGCTACTTGGGAGGCGGAGGCAGGAGACTCGCTTGAGCTCAGGAATTGGAGGTTGCTGTGAGCTGTGATGCCACAGCTCTCTATCCTGGGTGACAGCTTGAGGCTCTATCTCAAAAAAAAAAAAAAAAATCTCTGGAGAAGAAAGAGAACCAAATATTCCACCTGATTATTGTAGCCAAAGGTAGACACCCAGTTTAATAATAAAACATCTCTCTATGGGTTTAAGCAAATAGTTTGAATAATAATCTTAATTGTGTTGTGGGAGATCAAAGGTTATGATAGTGATGATTTATAGCATAATTTTATTTTTAGAAATATACATTTCCGTGTTCCTTGAAACAAATAATGGATATAAACTACCTACTCCACACGACCCGTTTTATGTTCCATGTTTCTAAATGGGAAAACATTTTTTTCCATTAAAAAAAATTGAAATGTAATTTAGATGACATGTAATTTTATAAGTACTGATTGATAGATTTTTACAACTTCACTCCCATCCTGATGAAAATATTGACTATCCCCTAGGGAAGGATCTCTTATTCTCTCTCACAGTCTCCAGACCCATCTCATCTTTAGAGAACACTAACAAAATAATTACTTTTTAAAATGAAGATGATTAAATATTTAAAAATTTTTATTTTCCATTTTTTTCCTCCACTTTTTGTCATTGTAGATTTTCTTTCTCCTTTAAAATCCTCTTTCAGATTTTCCCTCTGTAAGTTTTATTATCTACTATTTCCCATCAGATGCATCTCTCTGGGTGGGTATTTCTTGTTGCCCCTTATTTGATTATTAGCAGAGAGGCAGGAGATTTATATTTTTATATATTTTCAGTATTCCTAAGAGATCGTTTATCTACATGAAAGGGTGGTGTGATTGTACATTTGTTTGTCGTGGAGATTTTTCTCCTTCGTGCACAGTTTATTTTTATTGTTCAGTTTCTGGAGAGGGGCCAAACTTTCCCCAGACCCTCTGAATCTTCGTTTTGCGGCAGTCAGCAACATTGCACTTTAAGTTTTGCTCAGATGCAGAAAAGAAGATGAACTGAAAGAGCCATACAGTTCCCCCCAACCCCCGATTTTGAGTTCTGCATCTGTGGATTCAAGCAACTGCAGACTGAAAATATTTGGGAAAAAAATTTCACAGATCCGACAAGCAAAACTGGCATTTGCCACCTGCTGCATCTACACTGAATCACCATGAATGCAGTGATGTGTGGGTACTGTGTCAGGCACTGGGAATAATTTAGAGAGGGTTTGAAGCATGTGAGAGGGTGCATTTATGACATTTCTTATAAGGAACCCAAGCACTGTGCATTTTGGTATCTGCAGGAGTCCTGGAACCCATCTCCCACGGATTCTGAGGGTCAAGTGTACTGTGTCATTGGACCTTTGCAGAAGGGATTCAATCCATCTCCATAAGTTTCCCATCTCCCATGGATTCTGAGGGTCAAGTGTACTGTGTTATTGGACCTTTGCAGAAGGGATTCAATCATCTCCATAAGTTTCTCATTTCCCATGGATTCTGAGAGTCAACTGTACTGTATCATTGAACCTCTGCAGAAGGAATTCAATCCATCTCCATAAGGTTCCACCAAAGAATGAGACACTCTAATAGCAGGAGCAGCAATAGCAGAACACAACACTTATTTACTGCCGAAGTCTGATTCCCTCCATCCTCAATGCAGACTCCCGGCTCCCCATCCTAAATCTCAAGCAGATTCCAACCCTGGTCGCCTCTACATATCACCAATAGCCTTGACAGTATTAATGCTGAACGTTTATATTATACTTTCATAGTTTATAAAATCCATCTCTTTTTTATCTCATAATTTATGAGGACAGCCTCGTAAAGGCTATAAGCCTATTGTCCCTATTTTATTGTGATGAACTGAGGTTTAAGGAGATGAAGAGTCTTTTCTGAAGAATACGTCTTCCTTCAGGAGCTTGGCCCCTTACAGTCTGGCTCTACACTTAGAACCCTAAGTGATTTCTAATTTTATTAATGACCGTGAATTCTATTAGACACATATATTCAGGGAATAAGGGAAGGAATAGACAATGGCGACATGACCCTTCTGTGGCTCAAAGTTCTAATAAAGGACTAATAAAATGGGATTTAGCAGGACAGCTCAATCCAAAACAGGTTCTTACCACCCATCCTTCATGTAATTAGTCTTGGATTCCTTTGCCTGTGGGTTCAGAAAATAACTTTTCTGTGTAGATATTACTTTAGTTGAGCTCTTATTGCACTCCTGGCTAAGAAAAAATTTAAAACTAGGAGCTTTACAAAATCTTTAAAACCATGGATGCTGTTAAGATTTAACACTGTCAGGAGCCTAGATTAAAATAGCACTGATATATTCTTATCAAAAGATTGAATGGTCCTAAATATGGGTCATTGCTATTTATTATTATTCTATAGCAAGAATAAGAGCTTTGTTGATTCTATAATGCCATTGACACGCAGTAGAATCTATAGATTCACCATTTTGCGTGAATATTATGGATATGGTCAGTAACTATAGCCTTGTTGAATTGTTCTGAAATTCTTGGAATAAACAGAAACCAGTGTTGACAGCAAATAATAAAGGTATGATATTTCCTTTGTTAGTAGATTAGCAGTATCAATAGATTATTAAAAATACTAGCAAAGAATGAATGGAAATTGTATTAAATTCATTTTACCTTCTCCATTTTATAGAAATGTCACAGTTAATCTTTTCTCTAAGCCACTGGGTCTTGACAACTGTAGATGGCAATCCAACCACAAAAATGACAGGGCTTGCTAAATTTAATACTGGGTTTTGCTTTTCCTAGCCGCACAAAATTATGTTGCTCTGGGACAGAAGCATATCAGGAGAAAGAATCATAAAAACAAAAGCAAATTTCAAAGAAATGGAAAACAAGCTAATTTTTTTGCAGCCTTTTTTTAATAAGTTCCACTACATGTAAGTTTACAAAATGCAATTTTGGGATCATGAGTTAATCAAGAAATACTGTGAAAGGCATTTCGAACTATGGGTAGTAGAAAATCTGTTACCATGGAAACAGGACACTATGTGTGAGAACAGGTCACATCATATAGGAGATTTAATTATAATGAATGATAAATGAATAAAGTCAGTTTCTTAAGCCTATTTGTAGCTGAAGTCCATTAGAGGTCCAGTTTCCAAGGAAACCTACATTTAAAAACAGCAATAAGAAAAATTATGGAATAAAATAAACTGCATTGGAGAAAGATTTTGAAAAAGTAACAGCAGCCCCACCAATTAAAAATAATACTTCTAATTTTAAAAGAAGCACATTGGAATGAACTTAGATTTCTTGTGAGAACCGTACCCTTTCCCTAATAATAATAATAATAGTAACACATGCCATTTCTACAGAGAATAATGAAATATCTGTCTTAAAAAGTATTCAAGCATCTAATCTTTTAGAATACAATTGGAGTGGCCTATTTAGACATGTTTTTATTTTGAAATGAGTTTTGCTGTGATTCAAGAGCTCAAGGGATGACCAAGAAACACAACACGGGGTTGTCAGTGGATCGTTTTGATCCTAAATGGTGTGTCCTATTGTCAATTTGCTGCTGATTTATGCATGTATGTTGGGGATGGAGCCAACAAGAGACAGACCATCTGGAGGGCTCTTTCGATGTAAGAACGTGACCACAAAATATTCACTATCCAAAGCAGTCTCGCCAAGGAGTGGATGTAAGTTTGGGTGCCCAAGGGTGAGAGGGAGACAAATCTGGTGGCTGCCCTGCAGGCCTGTTGTGTCAGGGAACAGCTGTTTGGCCAGAGTAGTCATTTTCTGCCCATTCTATGCTGCTGTTATGACTTTAAACATTCACAGTAGCAGTGTCTGTTGATTTAAAGTCTTTGAAAAAATACAGTTGAAGGTCATCGGCTTTGGAGTGAGACCAACATGAGCCTGAATCCCAGCTCTGTTACTCACTAGCTTCATGGTCTTGGAAAAGTAACTCAAACTCTTTTACTGCAGGTTCTTCATAAGGAATATTATCTACTGTGTTTGTATTAGTGTCAATATACATAAAGCAGGTTTTCTACCACTTGGCACTACTGATGTTTGGGCTAGACGGTGCTTACCTGTGCACTGGCTCTGTGTACTGTAGGGTGTTCAGCAGCTTTACCTGTTAAAAGGTAAATTGCAACACCACTGATACCAGGAGCAACTCCTCAACCCCTCCAATCCCTGGTCACCAGTTGTGACAACTAACAACTGTCTCCAGACACGCTTCTCAGTTTTCTGAGAAGGCCGATGTGAAGTGAGACGCTAAAAGCAGATGACAAATAATTGGTAGTTGGATGTTCTAAGTTTTTGTGCGGGTGTACACATATAAATTATGAGTGTGAGGCTAAATCCAGTGTAGCCATTTAATTTTTCTGATGGCCTGTGCCTTCCCAGGCCTGCTCTCAACTCTAAGAATTTCCCAGCCAACAGTTTTTCAAACATTTACTGTCTTCGGCTTTCTAATTTTTCTCTCGCCAGTATGCCAGTTAAACACACATTGGAACTTCTATTTCTATCTTCCGTGGCCCCTAACTTCTCATGTCTTTTTCTCTCTGTAAGTCCTGGTAGCATGTTCTGGATGATTCTTGCAGAGCTCTTTTTCAGTTAGGAATTCTCTTTTTAGGAAAATCTTATATTAATTGTCACTACTGAGGGTTTTGTTTTTTACATTTTAATGACTATAAATTTTATTTCACATTTTAGTCTGTTTGTTTTCCATATCTACCTTCCATAATTCTTTCTTTTCTTTTTGGTTTTGTTTATTTCCCCCACTTCAGATATTATAAAATAACAATTATATCATCTTAAAGTCTCTTACGTATTGCTCTGATATTGATGAAACTTCTACTCAGGATAATGCATTTTTTATGTCCTTTATAATTTTTATCAACTTGCTTTTGGTGGAACTATTATTGAGGTTTCATATTTTCTTTCATTTATAGAGCTGACCCTATTAATAATTTTGTGGTTACCTCTGAGGTTGACCAACTTGTTCACTCATTCTGGGCATGTTCTCAAGTTATTTTTTAATGTTATTCTTTACATGCCTGTATGAGTAATGAAAGATTTTTCATATCACACACTTAAAAGATGTAGCCTGATGAATATAATTTTTTGAAGTAGACTTTTTCCATACAAGTCTCAAGGTAGATAGTTCGTTTTCATATTATATCACTAGTGGATAGAGCTTTGTCAAAGGGATTTTCCTATCTGATTTCTGACTATTTGGAGACCCTAGTTTCAATTTCTTGTTTGAGTATTAACTAGCTTAGACACTGTCTGAGTCTGTTTTGTGTTTTATAACAGAATACCAAATAGTGAGTAATTTATAATAAAAAAAAATTTATTTGACTCATGGTTCTGGAGGCTGTGAAGTCCAAGAGCATGGGGCCTGCATCTGGTGATGGCCTCTGTAGTCTGTGATCTCATGGAGAAATGTGGAAAGGCAAGTGAGAGTAAGAGCAAGAGAACCACAGAGGGCCAACCACAGAGCACAATAACTAACCTATTGCTGTGATAATGACATTGGTCTATTTATGAGGGCAGAGCCCTCATGACCTAATCTCCCTTTATTAGGCCCCAACTCCCAACATTGTTGCATCAGGAATTAAGTTTCTAATACATGAGTTTTGGGGGACTTGTTCAAATCATAGCAGTGACCAACAGTTTCATTACACTCATTTGATTTCAATATCCTGTTCAAACTATGTTGGAACATCAAACAATAATGCAACTATTCTCTTTTCATTTCTGGCACCTGCAGAGTTATATTTATTGTTTTTCATATTTACTATAATTTTAAATATGAAAAACTTTAGTTTTGGCCTTTGGTCTAAGTATATGAAATTTTAGTACAACAGAAGGATCAAGTTCAAGAGGTCTATTATACATTAGAGTGAGTATTGTTAATAACTTGAAAATATTGGTCATGTTGGAAAATTGCTAAGAGTAGGTTTTAAGTGTTCTCACTGCAAACAAGTTAAGTGTGTGAGGTAATAGGAAAATTAGCATGATTTATCTATTCTACAATGTATACACATATGAAAACATTATGCCATACACCACAAATATATATAATTTTTGTTAATTGAATAAATACATAAAAATCAAAATACCACATTTCCCCCCAAATCTAGCATTTTTATGTTTTTATAGTAATAAAGGTATCGGTGTTTATGTCAGCTCAGTCTCAGAGTTCCCATTTAATTCTACAAAGTTTCTTATTGGTAACACTAGGATGGGGATGGCATGTACATCTTAGACTTGCTGTGACCAAGTCTTGTTGTGTTCACCAACTTGAGTGAACGAGTTGGTCAACCTCAGAGGTAACCACAAAATGGTTAAATGGTTAAATGAGACGACAAGTGTAAAACATTTATTTACTGAACACAGGGTAATTGCTCAGTGCATGTTCCTATCATGTAAATCAGCTACGACCTGCCAAATTTCAAACGTCAATAATTTATCACTATCATCTACAATGATGGTTGTTAGTATGAATCTTCATCTCAGATCCATTCCCAATGGGAACCATATCACAAATTGAAAAGTCCCAGGAAGTAGTGCCGAAACTATTTGCACACCTCTACAATCTGTAAGTCACAACCATTTTGAGAATTCCTGACATATATGCTTTAAGTAGAAGAGTGATTCCCAAGTGGGGATGATTTTGCCTCCAACAGGACATTTGACAATGTCTGGAGATGTTTTAATAGTCTCAACTTGTGAGGCAGGAAGCTCCTGGCATGTAGTGGGTAGGAGTTAGAGGTGCTGATAAATATCACATAATGCTCGGGGAAGGCTCCCCCTGCAAAGAATTCCCTGGACCAAAATTGCAATGATGCTGATGTTGAGAAACCATGAACTACATTATTAAACCTCCTCGTGGTTCAAATTCAATTTATTTTTAAACTATTTGTTTAGAAAGAAAGAGTTGTGAATTGTACTGTCCACTGAATTAATATTAATAGGATGTTGATTTTGTATGTGGGTGACCAAGGACATCAGTCTGATTCAGGGAGAATCTTTCACACAACCGGAGGGTTCTTTGGCAATAGACAGTGATGAGCTAGTACCAAATTTACACATCCATGGAGTAATGAATACAAAAGCAAATGTTAACAAAAACAATCTCAATAATGCAATGACAACAACTCACATACTGACACGTAAACACATAGTCACACCCAGAAAAGCCAGGGGAGTGGGGTTGAGGCTTTCAGAAAGAACATGAAATTAGCTAGGGATGTCTAGAATCTGAAGCAGATGACATCTAACATTCACACGGATGCAGTTTCTAGATTTGCTATGAATATAAAATTGAGCTTCTCCAGGAACCCATACCTCTTCCCTAATTCTCTGAAGCCACTTTTAAAAAAGTCTTTCTTGGCTTGGTGCCTGTAGCTCGCGGGCTAAGGCGCCAGCCACGTACACCTGAGCTGGCGGGTTTGAATCCAGCCTGGGCCTGCCAAACAACAATGACGGCTGCAACCAAAAAAATGGCCGGACATTGTGGCAGGCACCTGTAGTCCCAAGTACTTGGGAGGTGGAGGTGGGAGACTCTCTTGAGCCCAGGAATTGGAGGTTGCTGTGAGCTGTGATGCTACAGCACTCTACCCAGGGTGACAGCTTGAGGCTCTGTCTCAAAAAAAAAAAAGAAGTCTTTCTTATGGAGACTTTACCTCTTTCATGTTTACATGGATAGAGCTGGAACATATTCTTCTTAGCAAAGTATCTCAAGAATGGAAAAAAAAGTATCCAATGTACTAAGTCCTACCATGAAACTAATTTATAGCTTTCAAAGCTATAACCCAATTATAGCCCAAGAAGAAGGGGAAAGAGGAGAGGGAGGATGTGTGGAGGGAGGGTAATTGGTGGGATCACACCTACGGCACATCTTAGAAGGGTACAGGTGAAACTTACTAAATGCAGAATACAAATGTCTGAACACAATAACTAA
>CAUYON010042873.1:0-13384 GCA_963573935.1 Arctocebus calabarensis
GCCAACATCTCTGGTTTTGGGATTTTGTTATGTGGGCTAATCTTACTGGGGTTAGATGATATCTCAAAGTAGTTTTGATTTGCATTTCTCTGATCATTAAGGATGGTGAGCATTTCTTCATGTGTCTGTAGTCCATGCGCCTGTCGTCTTTAGAGAAGTTTGTCTTCAAATCCTTTTCCCACCCTGAGATGGGATCGGTGTAAGATTCTTTGGAGCAAGCCTACATGCTATAATTCTTGAACAATGTGAGATTTTTCTGCTTTGGTGACTATTAAACACAATAAAACAGAGCAAACAAAATGAGTATCAACCATTTTAAATTGACTTCAATAATTAATTGTATTTTTAAGAGGAAATATCTTGATTTCAGACTTGCTAATGCAACCAATGAAGAGTTTTTCTATAAAAACTCATAAATTCATGTAAGTTAGGATTGTAGGTCTTATAATGGTAGAGGAGGCCTCAGAAGTTAGCTAGATTCATTTTATTTTACAAATGAGGAAACTGATTGACCTGCCCAGAATATTGGTTAGTTGGTAGTTGAACAAAAGTTATTGCTAGAGCTTCCTGGTTCTTAGTAACATTCTCTTTAGCTTTTTTGGCTTATGATTTAAAAATGAAGTACTTAATAAACCGTTGTGTATTCGATCAATATCTTGAGTTTTTTGGGGCAGTGGGGGACACTCTGTGGCCATGGATAGAGTGCTATGAGTCATAGCTCATAGCAACCTCAATCTTTTGGGCTCAATCTTCTTGCTTCAGCCTCCCAAGTAGCTGAGACTACAGGCACCCACCACAATGCCTAGCTAGTTTTTCTATTTTATTAGATACAGGGTCTTGCTCTTGCTCAGGCTGGTCTTGAACTCCTGAGCTCAGGCAATCCACTTGCTTTGGCCTTTCGGAGTATTAGGATTGTAAGTATGAGCCACCACACCTGGCCCAATATCTATCTAGCTTTTTATGTTTCAGAAACACCAGACCAATGAAACAGAATAGTGAGCTCGGAAATATATCTGTAACTACATAGTGAACTTACCTTTGACAAAGTTTTCAAGAACATGTGGTGGGGAAAGAACATGAATTTATCTTCAATAAATGGTGCTAGTACAACTGGATATCCTTATGCAGAAAAATGAAACTAGACACTTATATCTTTCTATATACAAAAATCAACTCAAAATGAATTAAAACTTAAATGTAAGACCTGACACTGTAAAACTATTAAAAGAAAATGGGGAAATACTTTAGGACATTGGTCTAGGCAATGATTTCTTGAGTAATACTCCCAAGCACAGACAACCAAAACCAAAATTGGACAAATGGGATCATATTAAAGGAAGAAATCAATAAAGGGAAAAGATAGCCCATAGAATGGGAGAAAATATTTGCAAACTACCTATCTGACAAGGGATTAATAATGAAAATATATAAGAAGCTCTAACAACTCAATAAGTAAAGATCAAATAATCCAATTAGAAGAGTGAAAAGATCTGACTAGACATTTCTCAAAAGAAGACATGCAAGTGGTCAAAAGGTATACGAACATTATTAGTCATCAGAGCAATGCAAATCAAAACTACAAGGAGATATCATTGCACTCCATTTAAAATGGCTTTCATCAAAAAGACAGGCAATAATGAATGCTGGGGAGGGTGTGGAGAAAGGGAAACCCTTGTATACTGCTGGTGGGAATGTAATTTACTGTAGTCACTATGGAGAATGGTATGGAAGTTCCTCAAAAAAAAAACCCAGAAAACTAAATATAGAACTACCATAGGACCCAGCAATCCCACTGCTGGGAATATTAAAAAGATATCTGCACTCCTATATTTATTGCAACACTATTCACAACAGCCAAGATTTGGAATCAACCTAAGTGTTCATTGATGGATGAATGGATAAAGAAATGATGGCACATATATACAATGGAATATTATATAGCCACAAAAAGAATGAAATCCTGCCATTTGCAACATTGTGGATGGAACTGGAAGACATTATGTTAAGTGAAATAAGCAGGGAGAGAAAGATAAATATTGCATGTTCTCATTCATATATGGGAACCAAAATATTAAAAATGATGGATCTCACAGAGACAGAGAGTGGAATGATGGTTACCAGAGGCTGGGAAGGGTAATAAGGATAGGAGTATAAAGTAGGGATGGTAATTGGGTGCAAAAAACAGTAAGATAGTTAAGTAGAATGAACTATATTTGAGTACAACAAAGTGAGAATGATCAACAGTAACTTGGGATATACTTTAAAATAATTAAAAGTGTGGAAGTAGAATGTTCCTACCACAGAGAAATGGTAAATGTTTGAGGTGGTGGATACCCTAATTACCCAGATTTGATGAATTCACATTGCCTATATCAAAACATCACATGTACCCCATAAAGATATACAGCTATTATGTACTCATAGTAATTTTAAAAAAGAATAAGGGAAAAGAAATATAGGGTGTGGTAATTATTTATGCTGTTCTCCAAGTAGTTCTGGCTTTTTTCCTTCTGATATTGCATTTCCTGACCCCCATGTAGTTAGATGGGATATTGTGACCAGCTGACTAATTATTTGGGAGCAGAATTGTGTATAACTTCAGAGTAAGAGCATTTTGTTTTTTAAATTGACAAAAATTGTATGTATTTATTGTGTATAACATAATGTTTTGATAGATGTATGTATTGTGGAATTGTTAGATCAAACTAAACTCATGATCTCCATCATGAGTGGGATTTTAATTCATGATATGAACCCCTCTGGGGATCTGTCTATGGTGGCTCCTCCACCGGCCTATATCCCTGGGTGGGGATGTGCAGCATCTCCTGTTGAACTCTTTTGCCCTGCGTAGAGTGCCATGACATCATATAGCTTACAGCAAGCTCAAACTCTTGGGCTTAAGTGATCCTCTTACCTCAGCCTCCTGAGTAGCTGAGACTACAGGCACCTGCCACAACACCAGTAGAGATGAAGTCTTGCTCTTGATCAGGCTGGTTTTCAACTTCTGAGCTCAGCAATCTACCCTCTTCGGCCTCCCAAGTACTAGGATCACAGTCTTGAGCTATCATGCCCAGCTAAAAAGTCCTTTTAGTTTTAGACCACTGAAAATTTGGGATTATTTAGTAAGTTACAAACCTGCTACTGGGTATTTATTATCAAGACAGAGTCTCACTATGTCACCCTTGGTAGAGTGCTATGGCATCACAGCTTACAGCCTCAAACTCTTGGGCTTACGCCAGTGGTTCTCAACCTTCCTAATGTCATGACCCTTTAATACACCACAACATGAGGAATGTGAGGTATTAAAGGGTCGTGGCATTAGGAAGGTTGAGAACCACTGGTAAGCAATTCTTTTGCCTCAGCCTCCCAAGTAGCTAGGACTACAGGTGTCCGCCACAACATTTGGCTATTTTTTTTTTTTTTTTGGTTGTAGTTGTCATTGTTGTTGAGCTGGCCCAGGCCCAGGCTGGGTTCAAACCTGCCAGCCCCTGTGTATGTGGCCAGTGCCCTAAACACTGAGCTATAGGCACCAAGCCTAATGGGTATTTTCTTGAAAGGAAGACAGTGTTCTTAAAAGGAAGACAGTATTTCTAATTTAGACTGTCACATTAAGGGGAAATGAATCTGTGCAACAGATTTGGCAACTTAGGGCAAAAGTTGTGATACAAAAACTTTTTACTTTTCAAGGGTATTTTATTGTGGTGTATGTTTCTGTATTGTTATTTTGTTTCTCCACTTTAAAAAATCACCTATGGTAGTAAACTAAGTATTGAATTACCGTCAGAATCCCCCCAATTTTTGAACTGTTGTTATTTTAAATTGCAATAGGATTTAGTAAATTGAACTGAGTCAAGGAATCTGGATCCTAGTTTTTATCACCACTACATGACCTCCAATCTGTCTGAGTCTCAGGACACCAACTCATCTATAAATAGGTGTTGAAACAAACCATTTTGAATATCTTTTCTGCTAATTTCATGAAATCAAAGTTACATGCTTCTAGCTATTTTAAGTGAGAGATCTTAAACACAATTTTATAATATAAGAAGCAGGCATAAATATATTTTGGTGTAACAATTTAAGGAATAATCAATAATCAATGCTGAAACTTTCAACTGTTCCAGGGTGCTATTTGTTTTGTGAGTATTAATCATGATTTTTAAAAAAAACTTTCAGGATTTTCTGATATTCAAATGTATTTTATTGTGTCTGCGGTAGATCTGAGTTCAAATTTGTTTCAAATCCAAGTCCCCCCAAGAAAATGTATTTTCCATGTATTTAAGAAGTTTTTGTTTATTAGCCATCAGAAAGAGTTTCCCAAGGTTGTAGTTGAGCTGTTCTTCTCTTTTGTTTAGCTTGCTTTTTTAGTCTTTCTGACTTAGAGATGAGGATGTTAAGATCTTTACCATTTTTCTATGATACTAACAAATTGTCATCTTTATCTAAATTGACCTTATTCTTCCTGTGCTAAGATTCTGGAAAAATATTGACTGACTCAGTATTTTTTTCTGTTTTGGATGTGGAAATATAACAATGGCCACATTTGAAAGTTCAGCTAGCAAATCTTTCAGAACAATTTGTTTGTAGTCAATTTTGGGTGGATGGCTCGAGTGACAAAGTTTTTAGGACCAATTGCTAAGTGATCCAGTGGTGGAAGCTATGTCCCTGCTTTCTTGCTGTGGGTTTTTGACTTCTATCTTCCCAGAGCCCAAAGCAAGCTGGCCACAGAGCCACAAAATAATCGTCATGCATATTTAAATTATAATACAGTGGAACCTTTGTAAGTTGACCATGCAAGGGAACATAACAAACTGGTCATCATTCAAGGGTATTTGAATGGAGGTGGGCAACATAAGGAACTATGCCTGCTGTACTGATATGCACATGTGCATGTCCAGTCTGTGCAAATTAGGTCAACTTGAGGTGGACGATATAGGGAGGTGGTCAGCTAAGGAGGTACTACTGAATTTTCATCGCTAAGGATTAATAAAAGGACTAGATGATCTATGAAAGCTAGTCTAGTTGTTTCCTTTTATGTAGACATTCCTCTGGACTGCTCATTTTTTATTTATTTTTGTACTGCAAATCATTAATATAGTTAGTAATGTAGCATTATGCTCTTTATATTTGGGAGATATTAGATGAAGAAAGTCACTTGTAAGGATTATCATTTTTCTTGGTTATAAGATATACTTTTTACAGAATCAGAAACTGCCTGAAAATAATAATCGGAAACTGCCTGAAAATAATCCAATTTTACTGAGCATCTACACCTTGTTTTAATTCAATGGCAAATGAAATGCGTTTCTCGTAAAACTCAATTTTTATTTATTTATTTATTTTTTGAGACAGAGCCTCAAGCTCTCGCCCTAGGTAGAGTGCCATGGCATCACAGCTCACAGCAACCTCCAACTCTTGGGCTCAAGCAATTCTCCTGCCTCTGCCTCCCAAGTAGCTGGGACTACAGATGCCCGCCACAACGCCCGGCTATTTTTTTGGTTGCAGCTGTCATTGTTGTTTGGCGGGCCCGGGCTGGATTCGAACCTGCCAGCTCAAGTGTATGTGGCTGGCACCTTAGCCTGTTGAGCCACAGGTGCCGAGCCAGTAAAACTCAATTTTTAAGAAAGCAGAGGTGTGACATTTTGACTAGTGTTACTTATTTTGCATCCCTCAAACATTATTTACATTTTCTGCTTCATCTGGATCTTAAATATAAAGACACTTTCAGTGTACCAAACCAAAGAAATAAAAATAATCTAACATGAATACAGACATTATTCAGTAGGAAGAATTCTTATTGAGCTTAAAATCTCATATACAAAAGTACCATTCAGTGCCTTGAAAACCTAGAAATGGTGATTTTAGAGATACAGTCTTACTATCTGAAACTCATCATCCTACCTGATCTTAAATATTTGCTTGTATATTTATAGTGCATGCACTGTTGGAAAAGGTGTCTTAGCATCTCCAGATTTCAGTTGACCTTGAGGAATCCACAGGCCTCCAAGGCTGAGGTAATATACTATATGCCTTCTATATATTTGTGAACCACAATCTTCGTGTGTCTGGATAGGTATGAGAGGTATGCAAGGTTAGGTATTTTAGTGACTCCTCTATGCCACAGCACTGAACTGAGCTAAGCCACAATCTGCATGTCACAACTTGGGTGGCTTAATTGCTGAGGTATGTAAATTGGGGTGGAATGTAGCAACCAAGGGTATTCTAGAAAATGTTCAGATTCGATGGCATGAGAGATATGTGCATTTTGTATGCTTATTTTCAGTGGAACACTAACTACAATTTTTCTTAGCCTTCTAAAAACTGACGGTGTTGTTTGCTGGATTTGTTACTAGACATTTCTCTAAGTCCAGGGAATAATATTAAGAAAATCCTAGGGCTGTGCCTGTGGCTCAGAGGAGTGGGGCACTGGCCCCATATGCCAGAGGTGGTGGGTTCAAACCCAGCCTCAGCCAAAAACTGCAAAAATAAATAAATAAATAAATAAATTAAAAAGAAAAGCCTAATAATCACAATATTCTGGATTTTTAGTTAATGGGCCCTAAGATTTCTCTTAGCTCAGCACCTATGCACAAAGGGAATAAGCTGTATTATTACAGTACTTCGTGTTTGAGGTAAGTGCAGGTTCTCTTCATTCACATTGGGGAGGTTTTACAACACACTCAAGTAACAGTACTTAACATGCCTGAAGGCAGTGTTGACAATAATAGGTCTAATATTTGGGAAAAAATGTTTGAGCTCATTAAAATAAGAGGAAATAAAAGAGCAAGTAAACAATCATTCTGCTTAAGTGCTCTATTAACTTGTCTAAGGTGGGCTCTGAGTGTAATAGTGAGCCAATCTGGCTGAGTGCTGGGTACCAGCTTGCACCTGCCACTGTTACTAAGTGTCAGTTATGCAGAGCCTCTGACCTCTTTCCATTTTCAGAACAAGAATAGGACTAATTGTAGCATCAGGATGTAATGCATTCCAAAATATATTTACTCTGAACCATTAATCTCTTCCATATCCTGTAAAGCAAACAAAGAGGGCATATTTTTTGTCACATAGAATACTTTTGACATTGAATTTGAAACTCTAAACCTCAAATGTGTTGAAAAATCTACTCCAAATTATCAAATTTTTATATATTTCACATATTTTAGTAGTGAACTCTATGAGATATCCACATTCTCTTACTGTTGTGGAATTGTGCTGTGTTAATTTACACTTAAGAAAATCAATTTTAGAAAACATCTTCTGAAAATGGTATTTGATATAATGACATTGGGTCTGCATCTACATCTGACCCTACCCCAAATTATGAATTTGGTAAAGTTTCTATTTGTTTATTTTATTTGTTCTTTTAGGTTTTCTCTCCTATTCCAAAGTCTTTGGCCTCATTCCAGCAAACTCCCAGTATTGAACAAAGTTCTTCCTTAACCACATTAAAAAATATGATCTCAAGATATCTGTACCCCTATGTTTTTTGCAGCACTATTCACAATAGTCTAGTAATGGAATCACCTTAAATGTCTACTAAAAGATGAATGAAGAAAAAGCAAATATGCTATAAATACACAATGGCATACTATTCAGCAATAAAAAAGATTGAAATTTGGGTGGCACCTGGGGCTCAAAGGGCTAGGGCGCTGGTCCCATATGCTGGAGGTGGCAGGTTCAAGCCCAGCCCCAGCCAAAACTGCAAAAAAATTAAAAAATTAAAAAAATTGAAATTCTATTATACTTGGCAACAAGGATGCAAAATTAGGGCTAGTAGGAGGAATACATTTTAGTTTTCTGTAGCAGCAGTCCCCAACCTTTTTGGCACCAGGGACCAGTTTCTTAAAATCATACTAGGAACTAGGAAGTCAGAAGTCCTGGGTTTAGTCCTGCTTTGCTACTCCCTGCCTTCTGAGAACTCAGAACAATTTTCTAACCATTTGAGGCCTGTTTCCTGATCATAAAAACCTCCAGGTTGAACTAAAATATCTCTAAAGTCCCTTTCAATGTGAGGCACTTTACAGTTCCATGAATTAAGATCTTTTGCAAAGAAAACACTATGACACCTAAAATCTGGAACATAGACGGTGGCATGAGTTTGAACTAAGAGGTAAGGAATGGAATAAAGAGGGTGGTGATAATTGGGGTTATCTTCCCAGAAGAATGCCAAGGGAAGCTATGGAACAAATGGTAAGTTGGGTCTGTGTGGCAGGACCCCTAGAACACACGGAGACTTTAGTTTGGATGGATACAAGGGCTTTGTGGTGAAGGTCGGAGGAATGTTTGGGAGCTGAGTGAACAGGGATTAGTCTTTGATGGGGTACACTGTTGTCATTCGGGCAGGATGTAATGCTTCAGGGATTTTGGTAGTCAGTAACTGTGGGGGTCAAAGCATGAGAGGAGTAGATAAAGTCAGTGAAGACAAAGATGACCTTCCTACCTTGTCTCTCTCTTGAATCCACTGGGCAGTGAGAAGCATCCATGTTAAAATGTAAATCAGATGCTTCTCTCTCCTGCTTAAAATCCTTTAAATGCCTTCCTTTTATTGAAATAAAAATGCATTTTTCTTATCATTGGCTTTTAGGCCCCCAAAGGAATTGGCCCTTTCTTATCTCTCTAATTGCCCCTACCTCTCTTTTTCCATTCTACCTCCCTGTCTGAATTCCAGCCATACTGGGCAGCTTAAAGTCACCAAATTATACCTGCATTAGGCCTTTAGCACGTGCTGTTATTACCAAGCAAATGGGCTTGCCTTCTCCTGCTCACACAAGTTATAATACTATGGCACTGGCCTTTTGAGAAGAAAAAGGATTTATTGCAAAGCCAGCCAGCAGGAGACAGGAAGCAGACTCCAATCTGTCTCTTGGGTTGGGGATCTGGGGCAGGTTTACAGGCTTGGAGTGCAAGGGAAAGGACTGTGACTTGGCAGGGTCTGTTGGAGGGGTTTCATTCTGGCCATTTTATAGTAAGGGATGCTGAGGTGGATTTTAGTCACAGATCTTCTGGGCCAACAGACCCCTCACTTCTGACAGTTCTTGTGTTTAGGTTTCTGTCATGTAGTGGTTGGTCATCTTGGTTCTGAGAGGTGGAATGGTTGGTTGTGGGTGTTGTTAGAGCTTTTCTGTTGCACTTGTCTGGGCTACACAACTTGTAGTTTGGGGCTATGTTATTCCTGCAAGGTAACTCGACATTTATTATCAACAGAGTAGTCCCAATTTGGGCTAGTCCTATGGTTGCATTCCTTTTTCTCTACCATTCTTCATAGGGTTAACTATGATTCTTTGGGAGCTTAGCTTACCGATTTCTTCAGGCAGCCTTTCTCTGCCACCCTGCATACAGTACTCTTTGCCTCTTGTGTAAGCCCTTTGTTTCTTAACAAGCACCACCACTGTCTAGAATTACTGCACTCTTACATAGCACCTGACCAAAGAATTCTTTGTCAGGTGATTGAATAAATGAATGAGGAGTTGACATTCTTTTATTTCTATTTTCTTTTTTTTTCTTCTGTCTTTACTTCTTATTTTATATTTTCCCAAATTTTTTCAAAGTTAATATAATTTATGTAATTTTTTCTGATTATAAAAGTAGTACATATCCATGCCAAAAATTAAGTAATACTTAAATGTATAAGGAAGGAAATTAAAATCACTGAAATTCCATCACCCAGAGAAAATCAGAACATTTTATTATATGTGCTTCTGAAGTTTTCCAGTACAGATTTAAAATACACACACACACACACACACACACACATATATACATAAGATGTGCTCATGACATACTTTTTTTATAGCTTTTTTCCTACTTGGTAACACATATGTATCATCCCTCCCCCCCTTTTTATCACAATTACTCCTCTTCCCATAGCTTTTCCTGGCTTTGATACTGGTGGTGTTCCTCTCTGCCTATGAGGTAGGCCAACGTTGCCACTTCTAGGCATCATCCCGCATTTATCTTTGGTATAAAAAGTAACTGTTATTCTTGTCTTTCAGTCAACATTGCAGACTGGGCATTTAAATGCCTTGGATTGTGTGTTTGTATAAGCTAACAGCTGCATGTGCTATTTCCAATACTCTTTAAGATCCACCCAGGATGTGACCATGGAATGTTTATCATTTTTTAGGGGGACAGATATAAAATTGGTGAGTGATAGCCAAAGTGAAAACTAGGTGAGAAATTCTTCAACAGTTTGTAGGCTTACCATCTGATATTTAGAGAAAATTGCATTCCTTTGGGAGCAGCTCTCAGAATGTTCATCTGCTTGAATTTTGGGGCAGCTCAAGAGAGGGAGTGCCTTGGACACTTAGTAAGCATCAGTATGTTTCCAAGACAAACAAGGAAGCAAACAAATCCCACTCTCTCCTGGCTTATGTATGTATTGGGGAACAGCACTGTTGCATACTCTGTAAATTATTAACTAGCAATCGCTGACAAACAAAGAAATGAAAAAAACTCTCAATTTTTCTCTTTAGAAAGAAAAATGTTGGGTGGTGCCTATTGCTCAGGGAGTAGGGTGCCAGCCCCATATACTGGAGGTGGTGGGTTCAAACCCAGCCCCGGCCAAAAAAACCCTGCAATAAATAAATAAAAAGAAAAAGAAAAATGTTTGACTTGATTAGGAAGCAATGGGTAAGTCCTTCCCTTCCTTGAGGCATGGAAATACACAGCCATGTTTCTGTTTGTTTATATTGACCTCAAGCTTAGTCGATAGATGATTCATTAACATTGATAGGATCAGGCTGAGAAACCCTTGTTATATTTTAATAGGGCCAATTTCATGTATTTTTCTCAAAATAATTTGCAGCCCAAAGCCTAATGGAATAGTAAATCTTCATTTCTGGTCTTTTCATCTAATACCAAATTATTTTATGTCCAAGGAATTTTTTTGTTTGGCAAAGGATGTTTAACATTAGAACTATTTTCCTTGGCTATACTTACCCATCACTGCTAGATTTTGACCCTTGTTTGTTTCTTTGTTTTGCTTGTAGGGTGAGGAGCAGGCAGTTAGCCATGTTAACATTTTCATAACTACTTGATATGATAATATATTTTAGGCTTGGAAGGATGTAGAAGGCTCTATCAGTGCCTTGCCCACTTTCTTTAAGATTTTATTATTTTCTTGTGCTTGAGAGTTCCAACTGCTAGTATCTGGAAATTCTGGGGAATTAACACCAAGCCCCAGAAGTCTGCAATCAGTAGTTAATGGGAGCTGGGGTATAATTATTCACCCCTTGAATGGAATGATTGTAATGCTCCGTGTTTGCCTTTGCAGTTTCCTGCTGAAGTAAAATTCTAGTCATTGGCTTAATAACATATCCTTAATTAGCAATCTTCCCTTTCCTGCTCCCCTACTAGTCATCCCTGTACCTCCCTAGTGAACTGTTTGCAATCAGATTTTTGTCTCATACCAAATAAAGTCTTGGGTTTGGGGTAATACCTAATCTAAAACAAATCTGTTACCTTTCAGTTGCATTTTAATCTAGTATCCTAAGTGGATAAAAAAGAAATCTTGGCTTCATCTACTCAACAAATATTTTATATATTTATCTGGTAACACATATTGCTGATTGTCTACCATAAATAACTACTGTCTGTTATTTTTAGATGTACAAAAGCTGAAACCATTGAAATACAATGAAAATATCAGAAAAAAAAGAACATAGGTTAAACACAATAATATTTTAAGAGTTTGCAGTCTCAGTAATGACACTTAAAGATAGAGAAGAACATGTACTAGTGCTATATTTATTTATTATTTTTTTTGAGACAGAGCCTCAAGCTGTCACCCTGGATAGAGTGCTGTGGCATCACAGCTCACAGCAACCTCCAATTCCTGGGCTCAAGCGAGTCTCTTGCCTCCACCTCCCAAGTAGTTGGGACTACAGGTGCCCGCCACAACGTCCGGCCGTTTTTTGGTTGCGGCCATCATTGTTGTTTGGCGGGCCCGGGCTGGATTCGAACCTGCCAGCTCAGGTGTACGTGGCTGGCGCCTAGGCCATTGAGCCACAGGTGCCGAGCCAGCTATATTTATTTTATTTTTTTCTAGTGCTATATTTAGTGACTAAATTTGTAATTACATTTTTTGTTGCATTTCATAGCATCTTCTTCTTCTTTTTTTGGTGAGAAAGTCTCACTCAGTTACCCTAGGTAGAGTGTTGTAATATCCTAGTTCACCCCAACCTCAAACTCTTGAGCTTAAAGTGATTCTTTTGCCTCAGCCTCCCACATAGCTGGGACTACAGGCACCCACCACAATGCCTAGCTAGTTTCAGTAGAGATGGGGGTCTTGCTGTTGCTCAGGCTGGTCTCAAACTCTTGAGTTCAAGTAAGCCACCTGCCTCAGCTTCCCAGATTGCTAGGATTACAGGTGCAAGCCACTGTGCCTGGCCTGCATCTTCTATATTATAAGACAGAGATTTAACGAATTTGTAAATTTAGTGAGGTCTGAGATCAAATACCACTTAATTCACATTAATGCAAGAACTGTATTTTATGGTCTGCTCATTAAATGTTTAGGATACTATTTAATGAGATATAAGATTTTGCAGAACTGAAGATTATTCATATAGTACAAAAGGCACATGCACTTGGAAAGACAAGTATGTGAGACTCTCCTAGGTTCTGTGGGGCCAGTGAATGGCTGGGATTTGTGGCTATAAACTGGCCTCCAAAATGTGCCAGCTCTCCTGAAAATGCACAGCCTTGGCCACACACCTAATGGGATCAGAGGTCAAAATGGAGCCAGATTCATGATCGCTATTTAGAAGCACATTCCATCTATGGTGGGTTTGTCCTGTTAATGTAGGGAAGGAGACAGCAGAACATGCCCTACTGGGAAGTACAGACTAAGACAGCCTCTGTGCAAATCCTTGCTCTGTGCATACTAGTGATTGGGAGAGTCTTCTGTAAAATAAAGATAATGCTATCTACTTTTCAGGGTGGTTGTAAAGAATAAATTAATACAGCCATTCAAGCACAGTGCCTCCTAAATGGTAAGCTCTTGGTAAATAGTAGCTGTTATTAGGGTCATTTATTTTCTAAACCAGCACATTTTTAAAAGTGAAATAGGATACTAAATACATATGCTCTCTCTCTATATATTGTTTGTTTGTTTTGAGACAAAGTCTTGCTCTGTAATCTTGGTCAGAGCACCATGGCCTTAGCTTACCTCACAGCAACTCAGATTCCTGGGCTCAAGTAATCCTCTTGCCTCAGCCTCCCAACTATCTGGGACTACAGGCGTCCACTACAATGCCCAGCTAATTTTTTCATGCGTAGTTGAGATGGAGTCTCACTGTTGCTCAGGCTATACTTGAACTCTTGAGCTCAAGGGATCCTTCAAACTTGGCTTCCCAGAGTGCTAGGATTACAGATGTGAGCCTCT
>CAUYON010042874.1:0-14745 GCA_963573935.1 Arctocebus calabarensis
GTTTTGGTATTAGGGTGATATTTGCTTCATAGAATGTATTGGGGATGATTCTTTCCAACTCAATTTTTTGGAATAATTTCTTTAGTATAGGAATAAGCTCTTCTTTGAAAGTTTGATAAAATTCTGGTGTGAGGCCATCCGGATCAGGGCATTTTTTTTTTTGTTGGGAGATTTTTTATTGTTTCTTTGCTATCTAGAAATTGGTCTGTTCAGGACATCTATTTCATCTGGGCTAAGTCTAGAGAGAGGGTGTGATTCCAAATATTGATCCATTTCCTTGACATTGTCAAATTTCTAGGCATAAAGTTTCTGGTAGTATTCAAAAATAATCTCTTGTATTTCTGTGGCATCAGTTGTTATTTCCCCTTTATCATTTTTTATTGAAGTTACTAGAGATTTTACCTTTTTGTTTCTATTTAGTCTGGCAAAAGGCTTACTTTTTTATTTATTTTTTCAAAAAAACAGCTCCTTGTTTCATATATTTTCTGAATGATTCTTTTGTTTTCAATTTCATTGATCTCTGATTTAATTTGGGATTTTTTTTTTTCTTCTGCTGGGTTTAGGATTAGATTGTTCTTCTTTTTCCAATTCTATCAGATGGCTTGTGAGTTTGTTGTTATGCTCTCTTTCTGTTTTTTGAATGTAGGCTTCTAAAGTGATAAATTTTCCTCTCAGGACTGCTTTTGCTGTATCCCATAGGTTTTGGTAATTTGTGTCTTCATTGTTGTTATACACAAGGAAGTGAATGATTTCCTTTTTTATTTCTTTCTGCACCCAAGTGTCATTCAGCATAAGGTTGTTTAACTTCCATGCCTTTGTGTAAGGTCAAGCATTTTTGTTGGAATAGAGTTACACTTTTAGTGCCTTGTGGCCTAAAAAGATGCAAGGTAGAATTTCAATTTTTTGATCCTCCTGAGGTTTGTTTTGGGTCCTAGGATATGGTCAATTTTGGAGAATGTTCCATGGGATGATAAGAATGTATATTCTATATCTTTGGGATGGAGCGTTCTATATACATCTATCAAGCACTGTTGTTCTAAAGTCTCATTTAAATCTCTAATATCTTTATTTAATTTCTGTTTAGAGGATCTGTCCAACTCTGAGAGAGGGGTATTAAAGTCCCCTGTTATTATGGTTTTATGGGATATCATATTACTCAAACTAAGCAAGTTCTGTTTCACAAATCTGGGAGCATTTAAATTGGGTGCATAAATATTTAAAATTCAAATGTCTTCTTGTTGTATTTTTCCCTTAACCAATATAAAGTAGCTATCATTATCTTCTTTACTTTAGTTGCTTTAAATCCACATGCATCTGAGAATAAGATTGCAACTCCTTTTTTCTGAATTCCATTTGATTAACTTCTAACCCTTAACTCTGAGTTTTAATTTGTCTTTTGATGTGAGGTAAGTTTCCTGCAGACAACAGATAGATGGCTTGTGTTTTTTAATCCAATCAGCCAATCTATGCCTCTTCAGTGGGGAATTCAAGCCATTGACATTTATTGAGATAATTGATAAATGTGATAGTGTTCTATTCATCTTACTTTCTGAATGTCTACTGGTTAGTTTTGCCTTTTGCATCATTGGGGAAACTAGGTTCTGTCCTATAATTTTCTGGGTGTTTACTTTGCTGAAGGTCCATTGTGATGGTCAGTATGCAGGACAGGTTGAAATATTTCCTGTAAAACTGGTCTTGTTGTGACAAATTTTCTCAGTGTTTGCATATCAATAAAAGATTTGATGTCTCCATCAATTTTAAAGCTTAGCTTGGTGGGGTGTAGAATTCTGGGCTGGAAATTGTTCTTTCTAAGTAGCTTAAAAATAGAGGACCCTTGTCTTCTGGCTTGAAAAGTTTCATTAGAGAAATCTGTGGTCACCCTGATAGGTTTGCGCCTATAGGTCAGTTGGTGCTTACTCCTGGCAGATTTCAAGATCTTTTTTTTTTTTTTTTTTTTTGTCTTAACTTTAGATAAAGTCATCACAATATGCCTTGGAGAAGTTCTATTAGTGTGGAGGTGACCAGGGGACTGATATCCCTCTGAGAGGAGTATGTCAGAATCTTTTTTTTTTTTTTAAATAATTTTATTGAATCATAATTATGTACATTGGTGCAATCAGAGGGCACGATTCATATACATTCAGAAATATTTTGATCATACTGTTACAGATATCCTTCATGGCATTTCCTTGATCACTATATAAAGACATTAATACTCTACCTTTAATAAGTTTCGCCATACCCTGCTAAGATGCACCGTAGGTGTGAATTCTTATTATTTTTTATGTGGCTTATTATCTCTGCCTCTTATTTTTCAGTCCAGTATTGAGTTATTCACTTCTCCATATCATTCTTCTTTCTGGAGTTAATTTTCTGAATTGAAGATCTCATAATGTCCTCTCCAACATGATCTTTGGTAGACCTTTTCTACCACTTTACATTCCAGTTATGCTAGTTGTTCCTTAACTGTGCTGTGTTCCCTTGTGCCTCAGTATGCAGGCTGCTCCTTGTTTGAGCATTGTCCTCACCACTCTTTTCTGCACAGATTCACAATTCAGCTTCGGTGTTCCTACTAAAAGCCATTTTCAACTTTCATACTCCGTGAATACTTCTACCCTAGCACTTATCACATATTTTCTTTCCATCGTCTGTTTATTTCTATGTCTTCTCCAAAATTGTAAAGTTCTTGAAGCTAAAACTCATATGTGTATGTTTATTGAATAATCAAATAGAATATTTTATTAACTGGTATGTTCAGAGATGAATAAAACTATGAATTATTACTAATACTCTGGAGTTTATACTCTGGGCAGAATCAATCCTAAAATAAGAAAAATGAAGATAGCAGTATTATATTAGCATTGATAAAGGAGGAAGCTTCTTGAAGAACAGATTGGTGGCTGAGAAAAATGAAATATAGCCACCTAATCTGATATAAGTTGAGGTAGGAAGAAGGTTTCATTCTATCTTTCATTTCATTCTGATAGAGTAATAACTGCTAGAGATTCTGCTCCAATGGTAGCTTTCAGGCAGCTACAATGAACATTAGCAGGTGTCTTTGTGCAAAAAAGATTGGAATAGGTCTTTCCAGAAGAGAGGGGTTTTGTGGGATCCTACAAGGGTTCAAATAGAAGAGTGGATGTGATTTGGATCGTTATGCTCCCAACTCAAAGGATTTGGCTAGGTAGCTGTTCTCAGTCTGTCTCCTGCTGTTTTGTATATTGAGACTGATTCTCAATAACATTCAGCAGTTATCTAACATGATAACATTTGACTCTTTGTAGGTCAACTAAATTAGTCCTCATGTGTTCTTTGCTTCATGTGTTCTTTCCTCATGGGCTCTCTACCTATCTGAATCACCCTTTGGAAATACCCTGGCCTTTATCCTCCATAAGGGGGAGCTAGAGATTCACTCCAGGGTTGTAAAACAAAGGATCTATTGTGCTAGTCAAATCAGAAAATTTCAGCAACATTTATTTAGTATCAACTCAGACGTTGCTATAGACTTTCTATAAAAAAAGACATCTAAAGGCACAATTATTTTTTGTGGGCTGATGGATATTAATAATGTATACTAATGGATACTAATATGTATATTATATAGCAGTAGGGTGAAGCTTAATCTCTTTTGAGCCCCTCTGAACCCTTCTTGAGATGCCAGGTTATCTATTTTCTTATTACATTGTGCTAGGCATTGTGGAAAATCAAAAACAACAACAACAACAACAACAACAACAGCCAAACTTTGAAAAGATGAACCCCACCCTCAAGGGAATTAGAATTCAGCTTGAGGAGAAAAAAATAGTAACAGGTTTAAGATGCAATTAATCAACCTAGACAATTTTTCTGAAGACAGCTGAAGTACAGGAAAACCCTGCTGTAATTTGATAAATGAGAGTCTAAAATTTTCAATAATATAAATATAGGGGTCTCCACTACTGCAAGATAAATAAAATAATGAGGTAAGTTTTATAGCTGGCTGACAGGAGTTCAGAGTCTGAATATACCATTTAAATCCTTTCTGATCCCAGATGCAATTTGGTACCCCTTCTGGCCATTGTGTCCTCTAGTTCAATATTAATGGAGATGACTTTGGTTCTTGGGCTGAGATGGAGTTTTAGGGTCTCAGTGGGGATTTTAGGAATTTCTGGGTCACTTGGTGCCCATTTTTCTAGCCCTATGTAGGGAAATTGGGCTGAGAGATTTCCGGGGATATGGTCATGCATGCTTCCTTCATTTTCCTGTTTCCTATCACAGGGTTACCTACAATTTTTCCATCCAGACTTGCCCCCTCATTTCTTGTATCTCTCTTCCAAAAAAGAGGAACATTTGCTCTTCTTCTCCATTTGAAAAATGGGATTTGACTTAGAAAAATACAGTGTTGATTTCCAATCGCATTATACACGTATCTGAATTTACTTTATTACGGGTCATGATTATCAAGGAATCTTCCTATAATAATGTGCTCACTGGGTTGAGAGAAATCAGAGTACTGCCCTGAGGAGAAAGAATTAAGATATAATTATTATACAAGATGGATACATGTGAGTAATAATAACTAAGATTTATTGAATTTGTGCTATAAGCCAGGCACTGCTCTGAGCAAATTATTTCTCACAGCAGTCCATTGAGGTTTGTACTATTAATATCTCCATTTTAGAGACGTGAAAATTTAGATATGGAAAGTAATTTTCTCAAGAGCCCGTAGCTACGAAGAGGCAAAGTTGAGGGTATAAACTCAGCCAGTCTTGCTGTAGAGACCATGAGTACTATCTGCAATGTTATTTTGAAGTGAGAGAGTGTTGGTTGTTCTTCTTTTGTTTTGTTTTTAAATTAGCTCAAATTCACAGCTGGATCGTAATAATTAAAATCTTAATAACCAGCGTTGTTATAAATGAAATGAACACAATTTGGGTCGGAAAACCCTGTAAACAGTTGGAATTTGGATTTCTCATTTCCTAAGAATCTCTGGTTTGATTTCTAGTCCTAGCTTCTGACATTTTTTGAGTCAACTTGCTCCCTTGTCATTTTTGCCTCTAGAATCTCCGGGTTGTTCTCTCTTTTAATTTCTTCCTCTTGTCCATGTCCTCTTGTCCATGTGTATACCATCTTAGGAAAAACCATAGAGTGACGTACTCTTGGCTGTACCTGCTTCCTCTCATTTAAAAAAAAAAATATTACTCCCTTCTGCTCCCTCTGTTTCTTCGAGATTCTTCTCTTAAAGATCCAAGGCAAGTCACCTGTTTATGAAGTTCAGAGGCATTTGTCATTTCCATTGCTTCTTGCTCCTTTATTTTTTTGTAATATCACAAAATCCAGCTCTGTTACTTTTTTTTTTTTTTTTTAACTTCTCGTCTTCCTTCTCCTCATTTACTGTGGTTTTCTCCAATGCTTACTTCTTGGAACTCCATTCTTTTGATGCATTCTTCCCAGTGAGAAGGTCATCCATTTCCAAGGTTTCACCTCTCCTTTTCATACAGACTACTTTGTATCTATCTATATCTTAGTCATCTCCCCTTATCCAAATGCCAGTATTTATTTCTGAGCGTTTCCTGGAAATTCCCATTTAATTAATTTACTGTCACTATTGAGCTCAAAGCGCACCAACCTTCATTTATAATCAGTGTTTCCCACCTGAGTTCTTATACTAATAATAGTGGGAAAACATTTTTTTTTTTTGTAGAGACAGAGTCTCACTTTATCGCCCTGGGTAGAGTGCCGTGGCGTCACACTGCTCACAGCAATCTCCAGTTCCTGGGCCCAAGCGATTCTCTTGCCTCAGCCTCCCGAGCAGCTGGGACTACAGGCGCCCGCCACAGCGCCCGGCTATTTTTTTGTTTTGCAGTTCGGCCGAGGCCGGGCTTGAACCCGCCACCTTCGGCACATGGGGCCCGGCGCCCTACTCGCTGAGCCACAGGAGCCGCCCAATAGTGGGAAAACATTTATACAGCATCTACATTAAGCCTAATATTCTTTATAGTACTTTATAAAGATTAACTCATTTAATCCTTAAAGCAATTATTAATCTTATTTTCTAGATGAGGGAACTCAGGCCTGGAAATGTTAAGCAATACACACCTTGCTGATATCACATGGCCACTAAGTAGAGGAATCTGATCCATCCCAGGCAGTGAACGTCCTTCTGGAGTCTTTACTGTTGACTAATTCTCTATATTTCTGTGTCCTTTTTTTTCTGATTTCTCATGCTTGAAACTGTATTCATCCACTTTCCTTTTTTTGGGTCCATTCTAATTCATAACTTCCTTACTCTTCTTGCAAGATGTTTTTGGTAATAGCGGGGCATTATGGTGGGTACCTGTAGTTCCAGCTCCTTGGGAGGCTGAGACAAAAGGATCACTGGAGTCTAGGAGTCTGAGGTTACTGTGAGCTATCATGCCACGACACTCCACCCCAGGGCAACAGAGTGAGGAAAACGAAACAAAACAAAACAAAACCTGTTTCTATCAGTCAGGGCCCATTCAAAAAAGACACAGGGGTTAAGGAAACCAGAAAGAGATGAGGAATCTCCCTGGTATTACCAGCATTTGGAGGCTGCTAGCACCCCAGTATTAAAAAAAAAAAGAGGTGAGCAAATCTATGGGTTGCCAATCAGAGAAAGCCAGTGTTGTGGAATTGAGACTGCCCACCGTTTAGAGGACGACAGCCACTGCCGAGCCCCACTGGGGCAGGGCCTGGGGCAAGGAGATGAGTGGGCAGAGCAAATGCCCACCCTCCCTGTCCTCGAGGCTTCCAGTTTCTTGCTCCTGCTCACAGCCCCACACCTGGATCCTTGCTTCCTCTTCACGATCTCACGTCATTCCCTTTACCTCTACCAGACCAGTCTCTCCAAGATGCCACATCCCTTACATTTTCTTCTCCTAACCAAGTTCCTCAGTGCATGTTGGTGATCCTCCACATCCCAAGCCCAGTCTCTGGTTCCCACGTTTTCCTCTGCAACTCTCCCAGTCCTCTGCTCTAATTGGTCTGCTCGTTGCCACCCCTCTATCTGCAAACAGTCCACTGTCACACCTGTGTCACACGCCCATGCCCTTCTGCCCGCCTGAAGCACTGTCTATCTTTTATCCAAATACTATACCTCCTTCAAGGCCCATCTCTCCTATAACACTTCTCTGATGCCTCCTGCAGGGTGAGTAGCACCTCACCAATTCAGTCTAAAGTATGTTTCTACTTATTTTACAAATGTGTGTCTCGTCTGTTCTAACTAAAGGGCAAGGATCCCAAATCAAGGGTGTGGTTGATGGTTCCTTGGTGTGACTCCTGTTCTAAGCTTTAACAGTTTGAGGGGTCCAATTAATGCAGGGTGCAAAACAAATGTTGGCAAAAAGTGATCATTACTCTAAGCCTCTTACTATAAAGCCAGGGGCACCAGCCTCAAGTACTTCCTTCTCCTGACAGCTAGAAGAATATCAGATCAAGAATATCAGCTCTAAGATTGTCTCTGCTGCCCTCTGTCTTTGCTACTGTGAGCTGCAGGCCTTACTGGGTAGGACTGATCAGTGCTCTGTAGACCATCCTTCACCTGTCTTTCTAAGGATTGCTCATTTCCAAGGGATTTGCATTCGTCTCACTCTTTGTGGTACAAACCATCCTGTTTGCCAAGAGATGCCCGTTGGGATAAGATTATTTGTAGTTTACATCTCAAATTTAGTTAGTGCCTCTGGCTTAAGGTGGCCCATGTATACCTTTCCCCCCTCTAGAACAATGCCTGGGATGTTACCTTCATTTCTCTCTGCTTGAGAATCTTAGTACTAGTTGTCCAGGAGCTCTATCCAGCTGGGAAACCTCTGAGCAATTCTCTGTGACGTGCTTGGACCTACCTTAGTTCTCCTAACTAGCATAACAACTCGTCCTCCTAAGACCCTTGCCAGCTGTCATCTGCCACCATGTTTACATATTGATTTTTTTCACTTTACATTTCCCAATTATATACTTTAAGACTCTAGAATCTACTCCGACTGAGAAGGCTTCAAACACAACCATTCAAGACTTAAGTAGAGGCAGGATGAGTTGGCAAAAATAAATGTACTTACTACTTGGGTCATTTAGATGGTTTCTCTGGGCTATCTTGTGTTGTATTTTTTCTATGCTTCTTGGGGTTTTCACTGAAAGTGTCTTAGAATGGCAGGTTCTCCAATAACTGAACTGAAGGAATTTTGCAAAGCAATCCTAAGAAAGGCCACAATCTGTCAAAGGAAGGAAGAATTTGCATGGTGAAATCTACTAACCCTGGATATCTTGGGATCTTCTGAATTGTACACATACACTTTAAAATTGTTTGTGATCATGAATTTTGGAGCAAACAGTTACAACATTCACCTTTTAAAAAATCTAGTATGGTTAGCTGTTAGGTGATGAAGTGTGCTATTCTCCAAATTCAGCAGTAGTTTACCATGTAGACATTTCTGGTAGTTTCTAGTAAAAACTATATTGCTTTTTATGGGCTCATCACAGAAATAAAAAACATCACCAGACTAGCTAATCCAGGCACAGAGGATGGAGAGAAAAAAGAACCATTGAAAAAAGTGATTGGGTCCATATAAGGACCTTCTTCTCTGAAGATTTTGACATGAGGGTGCTTGTTTATCCGTCTGCCTCAACTGTCATGAAATTGTGCATTGTGAAAGAAGAGGCTAGAGCTAGAGGACAGCAGAGAAGGAGGCTGTGTTTGTCTTTTGCAAACACAAAGATCTCCTTTCCTTGAAATGGAAAAGAAAAAAAAAAAAGTCAGAAGCTGAACTTGGTGGGTTTGAGGGCTTAACAAATACAGGCAGCTGAAACTTTGTAAACATTTAGCATAAAACTCATTTTTAATCTCATAAACTTAATTTTTTCCCCCTAGCATATGGGATGCATAAAAAGGAAATAAAACTTTAGTAAATTGAGCCTTACTTGTGCTTTATAAAAAAGAAATTGAATTGCTCTAATGGCAGCTGCAGCTGGCTTTCAGCTTCCAACAACCAGTGTAAATCTAGTTTTTAGTGCTTGATTTAGTAAACGCTCAGCTGCAAACAGGCTTCGAAAACAGTTCTGAAGGCAGGATTTTCTGTAAAAGCAGTTATGTAACCTTTGCGGGTTATGCCTTTAAAATTTGTGGAGTAGAGCAGAAACCCTGATGCAGATACCTTACGATTATCTTTTCGCCTATATTTAAAGCTGCAGAGTTTTTGCTACTCATTCCACAGAGTGCTAGCACAATACGTTCGAATAGGCTGTGAATTTACATTTATGTGTAATATGAAAAAAAAAGTAGAGTACTAATAATGAAATTAAGTCCTAGTCGAATGGACACATTGTCTGCTTACTTCTAAGTGATCATCATTACAGCTTGTCCCCAACGCTCCCCTTCCCTGAGCCGTACGCCGTATTCCCTCACATTGATGAGCCTCAAGAAATCGTATTCTGCTCAGCAAAGGCTGCACGCGCCCAGCTTGCAATTTTTGCTAAAAATAGGGAGAACAATCTTGTTTCTGATGAATAAGATGCAATATCCAACTGCTTTTTACATGGTGCACGTATAACTGTTAAGATGTAATGCTGGCTTATCCAAAATATTTCTCAGTGACCTGGTCTTAGTGGAGGTTTTTATACTTCTGGTGGTTGTTACTTTCCCCAATGATAAGATAGTGATGGGTAGACAACAGGAGAGTGGGCGTTTGACGGCATTCCTGCTGGAGGAACCTTTTAAAATAATTCTGGCTATGATGGTCAGTGTTAACCCTTTGAATTAGGATAGATCAGTGCCCGTTTCTTTTTCCCTTCAGTGTCTTCCAGTATCTCAGGCTCATTTGTAGCTGTCAACCAAACCTGCATTAGGCATTGATTGAGAAGTTTGGGCACTCCATTTCTCAGGGGGTATTTCCAATTTTAACAGAGATCCCTGAATGTGAAAAAGCTCTAAGACCTCATATTTGGGCTGTTTGTCTGACAGGTTCTGGGGTTGATCCGGGCAGAGGGGCAGCTTGTTCTAAGACTGGCTCTGGCCACAGTGGCCAGGATTCCAAGAAGTAAACTTATACACAACCTTTTTCTTTTTTTCTCTCCATCTGGTTGTTTGGCTGCCTACAGTTGGAGCAATTAAACAAATGGAGACTGTATGAAATTTGAAAATAAGCCATGGCGTGACAGGTGGAGAGATAGTCACCAATGACTTCCTCTGCTGGTGGCTCTGCTGTTTGTTATCAGCTGAGTGATCTCAGGGAAGTCACATAAACTCTCTGAGCTTCTGCCTGGCCCACCTTTCTGGACTGTTGCAGGGTCAAAATAAAATCATGAGACAGCACATTGAAGATAGTAAAATACTATACTATGGGGAGGTCCTTTGATTATTCAAGGCAGTGAATACTACTCTTTATCAAGGCATCAATACTATCCATTACCTTGATAATGAATAGTATTTCCTTATTCCCTGGGAGAGGGTACTGTTGTCATTCAGAGAAATAATGTGAGCAGGTGACAGATCTTTTTTACCTATCGAAGAAATTCTGGAAGTTGGAGATGACGAGGTCACTGACTATTCAAACAATTACAAAGGAGGGAAGCACTACAGAAGTGACAGTGGAAAGGTGAAGGTGAAAACAGCTGGGCCATCCAGATGTTCTCTACACTGTCCCTCTCCCCAGCCAGGGATTTCAAATAATACCGGGATTATTTTTAATATTCAAATGGATCACCTGAGAGCTTGTTTGTATTGGAAATCTGGCATTTTTATTTGATTTTTTTAATTAAATTTTTTAAACAAAAAACTTTGTATATAGTTTAAAAATATGAGTAAAAATTAATTATAAAATTCAGCAGTCTCCTGACTCACCCTATCTTCCTTGTCTTGGAGCCTCTCCCCAAAGGCAGCCACTTACAGCTCTTTTAAGTTCCTCCGGGTGCTTACACATTGCTGAAGTTCTACAAACTTTGCTCATGTTACTGTGTCTTGCGTTGTCCATTCTGGACATTGTCTGCTGAATTCTTGTCATGGAAGATATAACATGGAAGCTCCCCACATTGTTGGCATTTTGTTTCCTTCTCAGCTTCCTCATATAGTTCTAATACACAGTTAACAATTTTGGTTAAATCAATGTTGTAATCATTCTGTTTTTCATAATGTAGCATTGTATCATATTATAGTTATTTTTCTTTCCTTCCCTATATTTTGCTTAAAGTTGATAATGCTTGGTTATTTCATTTACTTAGTTTTCTTTGTACCTATTTTTAATTATTTCCATCTCTTCTAATGACCTTTCAAAACAAAACATTCCATGGAGCCAGTCACAACAGCCAACCTATCAGTCCCTGTGTATAATACTTTTTTGAGAAATTGCCCTTTAAGACTTTTCTTCTTCTACTCTGGCTGGATGGTACTCTTTTTGGATTACTTTTAATCTCATTTCAAACCTGGATGGGCTTTTTGAACTCATATCTTACTATTCTTACCCTTTTTTTGAGACAGTGTCTCACTACATCACCCTCAGTAGAATGCTGGGGCATCACAGCTCACAGCAACCTCAAACTCTTGGGCTTAAGTGATTCTCTTGCCTCAGCTTCCCAAGTAGCTTGGTCTATGGGTGCCGCCACAACACCCAGCTATATTTTTCGTTGCAGTTGTCATTGTTGTTTAGCTGGCCGGGGCCAGATTCGAACCGTCAGCCTCTGTGCTTGTGGCCAGTGCTGTAACCACTGTGCTACGAGTGCTGAGCCTCTTCTTATCCTTCTTTTCCTCCTTGACCTCCTCCTCCTTTTGCCCTTCCTTTCCCTCTTTCCGTCCCTCTTCCATTCCTCTTTCTCCTTTTTCTTTTCTTCTGTCTTCCTCCTTCCTCTTTGT
This sequence comes from Arctocebus calabarensis, assembly GCA_963573935.1. NCBI lineage: Eukaryota > Metazoa > Chordata > Mammalia > Primates > Lorisidae > Arctocebus > Arctocebus calabarensis. The sequence goes on from CAUYON010042874.1 coordinate 11,834, forward strand.
CATTAGAAAATGTCCCCTAGTAATTTTGTCTCAGTTAAACGATGTTATCGTGGCAGTCAAAATCAGGATGGCAGTCAGGGCATGCCAGACTCTTGAATCACACTTTTTAATTCATTTTCTCTACTTAGGACCCAGCTATCATCAGGAAACACTCTTCACCATCATCTTGAAAATCTCCCCCTTTCTCTCCTGTTTTGAATATTCTCTTCTAGCATACATATATGATAGAAAGGAGAGGATTCTTCTTCACTATTCTTCGCATTCTGGGGAGAAGCATCTTCAATAGCTTGCTGAGAAAGTGCATGAAAAGCACATTTTTCAAGACCTTACATTTCTTTTTTTAATTCTGATTTCATTTTATTTTTTATATTTCAGATTAACATGTGGGTACAAATGATCAGTTAATAATGTTTGTGTTTGTTAGGTGAAGTCCAAGCTGTAGTAGAGCCCTTTGCCCAGGGGGTGTGCTGTGTACCCTTACATTGTGCCCATTAGGTTAGAGCTTACCAATCCTCCTTCCTCCTCCTTCTCCCCTCCTTCTAATTTAATTGTATGTTTCTCTCATGTGGACGTGTAGTTGTTTATCTATTGGTTTCATGTTAGTATTTTATACATTGGATACTTGCTTTTCCATTCTAGTGATACTTTACTAAGAAGAATGTTTTTCAACTCCATTCAGATTAATACAAAAAATGTAAAGTCTCCATCTTTTTTTACGGTGGAATAGTGGAGACCTTACATTTCTAAAAGTGTTTAGATTTTGCCTCACCTGCAATTGATGGCTGAGTATTGACTTTTAAGTTGGAAGAAGTTTTCCTTCACAGTTTGGAAGGCGTTTTTCCACTGTCTTCCGGATTCCAATGTTGGTTTTGAGAAGTACCCAGCCATTCTGAATCCTGTCACTTTTAATGTGGTCTTCTTTCTTTTTCTTTCTCCCTCTCTAATTTGCAGAAGCTTTTCTTTATCTGAATTTATGGGCCTTTGGGTGAGTCCATGTTCTTCTACTATACTTAGTATTTAGTGGGCCTTTCAAAGTGGAAACGAACATCTTTTCATTCTAAGACATGTTGGTTATAGGCAGAGTATGGTGACTCAAGCCTGTAATCCTAGCACTCTGGGAGGCTGAGGCAGGTGGATTGCCTGAGCTCATGAGTTCAAGACTAGCCAGAGCCAGAGCTGAGACCTCATCTCTAAAAATAGCTGGGTGTTGTGGCTGGCACCTGTAGTCCCAGCTACTTGGAAGTGTGAGACAAGAGAATCTTTTGAGCCGAAGAGTTTGAGGTTGCTGTGAGCTGTGATGGCACAGCACTCTACCAGGAGCAACAAAGTAAGACTCTGTCTCAAAAAAATAAAAAACAATAAAAATGAAAGAAATGTTGCTTATGATCTCTTTCTCTATTTTCTTGATTTTTTCCTGATAATCTATAATTCTGATACTGGATTTCCTGGACCTGTGATTTAATTTTCTTTTTTTCTTTCTTTTTTAACAAGTGAACAGTTTATTAAGAATTAAACAAAGGTATAATGTGATACAGTACAAGAAAGACACTCAAGATAGTTATACTAATATTACTCACACAAAAACTTAAATTTCACCTCAAAAAAATCACAAAAGAGAAAGCAATTTCACTGTTATAAAATAAGATATTTCATGCAAAGTATTAACTCTGCCCCCCCACCCCCAAAGCCCAACCTACCAACAAACAAAAAACTATCTGGGACTATATGCTTACATATTAACCACAGTATAATCATTCATAGGAAAGCAGTAATTAAGTAATGAATTAAATTAAATAACAAAGTTCAAACTGTCATAAACTCATAGACCACAATGATTTTACAAGGCAAGCAATTCCAGAAATTTTATAAACAAACAAAAAAAAAGAAATATTTCAGTATCATTCTACTTGATCTGGATACACCTGATATTCAAATTGGAGAAAATATATTGTTGTAAAAGGAAATTACAAACATGTTTCACTTATATCCTAAACAACATATTAACAAGTTGAATTAAAAAAATTAATGTTTAAGTAATGTACTTTGGTCAAAATTGAATCCAACTTATGTGAAAGTTAGTCACTATTTTCTTTTCTTTTCTTTCCCTCACCCCCTCCCTCCTCCTCTGTATGCTCTCTCCTTCCCCCATGCCCCACTGTGTCATTGATCATCATTAATTGTCCTCAAATCAAAGTTGAATACATAGGATTCATTCTTCTCCATTCCTGTGATGTTTCACTAAGAATAATATGTTCCACCTCCATCCAATTTACTACAAATGCTGCAAAGTCTCCATTATTTTTGATGGCTGAGTAATATTCTATGGTATACATATACCATAGCTTACCAATCCACTCCTGGGTTAAAGGACATTTAGGCTGTTTCCACACTTTAGCATTTGTAAATTGGGATGCGATAAACAGCCTAGTACAAGTGTCCTTATAATAAAAGTTTTGTTTTCTTCTGGATAGATGCCCAGCAATGGGATTGCAGGACCAAATGGGAGGTCTAGGTTGAGTTCTTTGAGCTTTCTCTATACTTCCTTCCAAAAAGATTGCATTAGTTTGCAGTCCCACCAGTAGTGTAAAAGTGTTCCTTTCTCCCAACATCTGTGCCAGCATCTGCAATCTTGAGATTTTGTGATATAGGCCTTTCTCACTGGAGTTAGATGGTATCTCAGGGTGGTTTTAATTTGCATTTCTCTAATAATTAAGGATGATGAGCATTTTTTCAAGTGTTTACTGGCCTTTTGTTTGTCATCTTTAGAGAAGATTCTATTCATCTCTCTTCCCCATTGATGTGTGGGATTGTTGGTTTTTTTCTTGTAGATTAATTGAAGTTCTGTATAGATGCTGAATATTAAACTTTTGTCAGATTCAAAATGTGCAAATATCCTTTCCCATTGGGTAGGT
>CAUYON010042875.1:0-31815 GCA_963573935.1 Arctocebus calabarensis
TGGAGTCACAGCTCACAGCAACCTCCAACTCCTGGGCTTAGGCAATTCTCTTGCCTCAGCCTCCCAAGTAGCTGGGACCACAGGTGTCCACCACAGCACCCGGCTAATTTTTGATGCAGTTCAGCCAGGGCTGGGTTTGAACCCGCAGCCCTCAGTATATGGGGCTGGCACCCTACTCGCTGAGCCACAGGTGCCACTCAGGGCAACACTTTTGTTTTGCTTCTTTTTACAATGAGACCAAAAGAACTTTGTAAAGAAATCAGATTAGAAAAGATTAAAAATTTTAAAACATCTAAAATTCTGGATAGTTCATAAATAACATTAAAACAGTCTCTAAGGTCAATTTGGTTCTAAGATAACCCTGAGGACAAATACTTTTTCTGGGCAGCCTCTAGGAAGATTTCAGTGATCTACAGTGTTCCTAGGAAATTTAACCCCCTGGAGTCCATTTCTCATCCAGGTATCAGATTTGATTCCACTGTTGGCTGAATTCTTCAGCTACCACAAATCCAAACTACCTTCCAGTGGTAGAGTGTCATACATCTTAGCATTTAATTCAGTTTTTTCTATCTTCCTTTAAAAGACTTGCCAGAACTATTTCCTAACTTAGGCAAAATGATATCTAAATGTCTCAGGTCCATTTTAAAAATATAATCAGTGATACAACACCTTAATTCTACTTATTTATGTTATCAACATAATTGCAGTTTTTTTTTTTATTTTTGTATTTTTTTGTTGCAATTGTCATTGTTTAGTTCATGCGGATCGGATCAGATTCGAACCCACCAGCCTTGGTGTATATGGCTGGTGCCGTAACCACTGTACTACAGGCACTGAGCCATAAATAGTTTTTTCTGCTATGTTTATTTCCTACCAAGTCATAATAAAGTGTAAGATCTTAAATAATAAATTTTGTTTTGGCATCTAACACAGTAAGCTTTTAGTTTCTTTTAAATAAACTGTGATGGCCAGAAGAAACAGTATCACATCTGCAATTTTTCCCTCCAGGAGCATTTTATGGAAGTAATCAGAAACCAGGAATTTGTATTATTACCAGCCAGTGAAATTGCAAAGCTTTTGGCCAGTGATGACATGAACATTCCTAATGAGGAAACCATATTGAATGCACTTCTTACGTGGGTCCGTCATGATTTGGAACAGAGACGGAAAGATCTCAGTAAACTTCTGGCTTATATTAGGCTGCCTCTTCTTGCACCACAGGTAATTAATAGTTATTTGGTTATAGGCGGTTTTTTCCCTTTGCCTATTCTGTTAAATAAAGTAATTTTACTTATATTTCTTTGAAATGTATAGGTGAAAAGACAGTAAAGTAACGAACTTCTGCTTAAGTTTTCAATCCAGAAAGTCTGACTACCTACATTGCATCAATTAATAACTATCTTAGCTGGGAGTTAATATTTGACTCAGCTGTAAACCTGTCCTACTAATTGGAGGGAAATTAGTGAAGCTGCTAATAAAAGGAAAACATTGGAACCTAGGAACCAGAAAATGTAGATTAATTCATTTGTATGTGTTTATTAAGTATCCACTAAATAGTAGAATCTGGTGATACAGATTAATAAGATATGACAGTAGTTCTAGTTCTGACATTTTAAAACTCTGTTACTTGGCACATTCACACATCTCAGTTTCTTCATCTGTCAAGTAGAGATAATATCCTCTCCGACTATCTCACAGAATTATTGTGAAGCTCAGAAACATGCTCCATAAAATAAAATGTGCTGTAAATAATATCATTATTATCATTATTTGAGAATTAAGAGATATCTCTAGGCGGGGGCAACAGAGTGAGACTTTATCTCAAAAAAAAAGGATTAAGAGGTATCTAGTTGCTGTGTTCAAGGCAGGCAATCAGTCATTACATATTTATAGACACAGTTTTCCCTTTTTACAATTTTCACTGGAATATACAAAAAATTTCCCCTGCATACTATTTCAAGGCCTTAAATGGAGAAAGAGACCTTGAAAGCAGAAAAGGAGTCAGCTGTTACTATTCAAGGTCAGACTTTCTTTTTTTTAATCTAAAATGCCATGAATATTACCTTACTTGTGTTTATCTGGACCAAGCATAACGTATTAATTCCTGCGGTTGTGAGCGAAGTTACTGTTTGCTGTCGGGCTTACAGAGACAATAATCAGTGCTAATGCTTAAAAGATTCCCTCTTCAGAGGCTGATTATTGTATGAATACGTAGGTAAAACCACATGAATTGATGACAGTTCAGTACAAATAACATAAAAAGTTTCTCTCGAAACCAGATTTAAAGAAGGGGTAACTTTTTACTACTTAGCAGATTCTTTTTTATTCTTTATAGGTGAAATAAAATAAAATCTGAAAAATCCTATTAGACTTGGAAAAAATCTATACATTTAAGTAAACCTGAAAATTTGCTGCATGCTGCTTCTGATATTTATGTTTGCATGACACTCATAGACCTTCAAACTTTCTGTCATCCAGGCTGCTGTTTATGTAGCAAAAGTATTATGAAATCATCTCAACAATGATAAATCTAGAAAAATAAAGGATAACTGTGTGTTATGAAGAACCCTAACTAATTTCCAATCAAAAGATAAATAATAGAAAAACTGGAGGCAGACAAAGGGAGAAGAAAAATTATAGTTGGCCAAAATATTTTTTTTCATTGCTTATATTTACTCATCAGGAACATTCAAACAAAGGGGGAAATGTGATATCATTGGCAACAATAAAAAGAGCTATGCTGTCATACATGACTGATGGAAATATGAATTATTATTGTCTCTTTGGAAAGTAATCTGCCCACATTTACTGTGTGTGTGTGTCTGTCTGTCTGTCTGTCTCTGTCTGTGTGTCCGTCTGTCTGTCCTTCCTGCCTGGAATCAGTTCAGTTCCTAGAAATCTATCCATAAAGGTGAAATCAATACATAAGGACTTCTGTATAAGACTTGTTTTTAGGCTTGGCGCCTGTGGCTCAACGGGCTAAGGCACCAGCCACGTACACCTGAGCTGGCGGGTTCGAATCCAGCCCGGGCCCGCCAAACAACAATGACGGCTGCAACCAAAAAAAAAAAAATGGCCGGGCGTTGTGGTGGGCGCCTGTGGTCCCAGCTACTTGGGAGGCAGAAGCATGAGACTCGCTTGAGCCCAGGCATTGGAGGTTGCTGTGAGCTTGTGATGCCACAGCACTCTATCCAGGGTGACAGCTTGAGGCTCTGTCTCAAAAAAAAAAAAAAATTATTTCTAATTTTAAAAGTAAGATAATTTATTTTGGAAAATGTGGAAATTATAGAAAAGTAATAAAAAGATCATTTACAAAGCCCCAGTATTCTTACCAGCCAGAGGTAAGCACTGTAGTATTAAGACTTTAAAGTAAACATATACCATATATGCTCCTCAGTTTGGGTTTCCAGTAAAATTAAAAATATAAATTTTGTAAATTTTGCATATTTTAGTTTAAAATATGTGCCCAAACTTGAATTTTTTAACATATGAAATAATTTCCATTTATTCTTTTAACCTTACCATTTTCTTAGCCATTGGGGGTATAATCACTGTTCTTTTCTAGTTCCTGGCAGACATGGAAAATAATGCACTTTTTCGGGATGATATAGAATGTCAGAAACTCATTATGGAAGCAATGAAGTATCATCTGTTACCAGAGAGACGACCCATGTTGCAAAGTCCTCGGACAAAACCTAGGAAGTCAACTGTTGGCACATTATTTGCAGTTGGAGGGATGGATTCAACAAAAGGTATTGGATAGTCTTTTATTTAGGAGAACAGAAAAAAACAAGAAATTTTAATAAATAATATTTGTGGCCAAAAACTTCTTTGGAGAAATTGCAGGGCAGGGGCAAAAAAGTACAAGACAAATGTGGGACATTCTCTGGTGCCGGAAAGTAAGGAAGTAACCAAAGAACGATGGAGACAGGTCAAAAAAAGCTTGTAGAGGCTGCCCCTGTCCACATTGGGAGTAATTTGAGCATTAAAATAAAGCGTTATAGTAAAAGATTATAACCTATTAAATCAATAAGTGTCTTTGAGTCCATGCTGATACAGATAAAGAAGGGAGAAGGGAAAGCTCTTTTTACGCTGGAGTGCCACGTCACAACTGAGAACGAAGATGAGATTCGAGGAGCCATCCTAATAACTGATTCAGTCAACAGTCATCAGTGAATGCTGACTCGAGTGGGTCAGAGTTTGAGACGAACAGGGTATTTAGTCTCCAAGTATCCCCCAGCCACTTCTCTTTTGTTTTATAATTTATTTATTTATTTTTTATTTTTTTATTGTTGGGGATTCTTTGAGAGTACAAAACACCAGATTACACTGATTGCATTTGTTATGTAAAGTTCCTCTTACAATTGTGTCCCATCCCCAAGAGATGTGTCATACCCTGTAACCGTCCTACCCCCTACTTTTTTTTTTATTTTGGGGGATTCATTGAGTGTACAGAGAACCAGGTTACACTAATTGCATTTGTCAGGTAAAGTCCCTTTTATAATTGTGTCCTGTCCCCAGGAGGTGTGTCACGCCCCATGACCCCCCATCACCTTTTTTTTTCATTGTTGGGGATTCATTGAGGGTACAGAGAACCAGGTTACACTGATTGCATTTGTTCAGCAAAGTCCCGCTTATCATTGTGTCCCACCTCTAAGAGTCGTGTCACACACTGTGACTCCCACCCCTTCCCTCCTTCCTTTTCTCCGCTCCCCCATTTCCCCATACCCCACTGTGTACTAGATCATCAACTGTCCTCATATCAGAACTGAGTACACTGGGCAGCGCCTGTGGCTCAGTGAGTAGGGTGCCAGCCCCATATGCCAGAGGTGGCAGGTTCAAACCCAGCCCTGGCCAAAAGCTGCAAAAAAAAAAAAAAAAAGACAGAATTGAGTACATTGGATTCTTGTTTCTCCATTCTTGTGATACTTCACTAAGAAGAACCCTAGCCACTTCTTTATTAGTTACAAAAGTAAAATAGTATCATCACAGTGGAAAAACCTGGCCCACGATGCCTTTGCCAAATGATCAAAGGTAATGTTGCCAGAAATGAACCTGAACCTTAGCACATCTGGGGTAGTCTTGCTTCAAGTGTACAACCTCAATTTAATCAAGAGGAAGAAAGAAGCAAATCTAAGTTGAGAGGCATTCTGAGTAACTATCTGGTCCTTAGTATTTAAAAATGTCAATATCATGAAATACAAAAAAGACTTAGGAGTTGTTCCAGATTACAGACAACTAAAGAGAAACAGTAACCATTATAATGCATCATCTTGGATTGTGTTTTGCTTAAAGGACAAATGATAAAATCCAAATAAGGTCTATGGATTAGATAATAACATTTATAAATGTTAATTTTCAGATTTTGAAGATTGTATTTTGATTTTATAAGAGAATTTCTCATTATGCAGAAAACACTGAAGTATTTAGGAGTACTACATATAAAGGCATCATCATTTCTGTAACTTACTCTTAAGCAGTTCAGGAAAAAACACAAGCATATGCACATATGTTCATGCATAGAAAACAAATGTAGTAAAACATAAACATTTGGGAAATGTAGGTCAAGGGTATCTGAAAATTCGATTCATACAACAATTCTTGCTAACATTAAAAATAATAGCAATAAAAATATTCATAGCACCCTCTGGGTGCCAGGTATTACATGAAAAGCTTTGTTTCTATTATCTCTCAGTATATATAGACATCTCCTTTCTCTGAGTTCCTGGTTCTGGTAGTCTACAGTTCCCTGACAATACTTCTCTGACTTCTGCCTCTCTGATTTCAGTTCATTCTCCTTCTTCCCTCCCTGATCCTCCCTGTCCCAGCCCCACTGACTGCCTTATTCATCCACATTCCAAACACTGGTCACATCAGGGATCGTGCATTAGCTGTTCCTCACTGGAATGTTCTGCCCCAGGTACTCATGTGCCTCGCAGAATTTATTCACTCAGATCTCCTCTGAAATGTCAACTTCCCAAAGAGGCCTTCTGTGACCATTCAGTAATAACTTCTTATCCCCTGCTTTCTAGCCTTTTTCCTGCCACTTACTATCTTCTAAGTCTGCATTATGTTTTTCATAATACCTGATACATTCCTTTATGGTCTGTCTACCTCTTCCCCTAAAATAAGCCCCCAGAGCAAGGAGTTTGTTTTGTTGACTATATTCCTAGAGCCTGGCATGATGCCTTGCTAATAGGCAGCATCCATAAGTTTTTGTCACAAGAGTAAAGGTTGTCTTTTGCCATCTCTTGATTAATTATGTGACTAAAGCCTTTGACCTACCTAGTGTTAATCACATTTAAAGGTTTCCCTCCTATGTGACACCTTTAAGGAATATAAAATTATTATATGTGCTCTAGTGGAAACTGTTGCATTGTTATTTAACTTTTAGGTTCATGGAAGCAAAGATTATAAGATCTATATATGTGTTTTATCCCACGTAACATATAACATAGTGCTATATATATGCTTTGTAGATGCTTAAATTCTTAGATATAGGCTTGATGGCTAAATGGTACATACTTTATAAAGTAAGATAACTGATAAGGTTTATAGTGTAAATATTTCAAACTGGGGTTCAGATAATCTCCAGATCTTATTATCAAGTGTCTAGAACTGGTGCTAGGCTTTGTAGTTATTGCTAACTCTGTTCATCCTTTCCATCTTTACCTCCCTTTTTCGAGACTTTAACTGTTATCTCTGTTATTAACCTGTATGTTAAGCTCTCTCAAGCATATCTTTCTCTCACAAGATGTGAATCCTTCTTACTTCTCGCTTGCATGAAATACCTGTTCGATGTTTGGCTTTCACCTCAAACCTGGTATGTCTAAATCTTCTCCAACCATGTCTCCCAGGCTTGAGAATTCAGAATCATAATTCAGTATAAATCAACTCTGGCTCATTTAAACAGATGAGGAATTTATTGGAAGGCTATGAAAAAGGGAAGGAACTATATCCATTGCCCCTGCTTAGCCTACTCACAGCAACCTCAGGGTTCAGGTGATCCTACTGCCTCAGCCTGGAACTACAGACAACTACCTCAACATCCAACTAATTTTTCTATTTTTAGTATAGACAGGCTCTCGCTTTTGCCTAAGCTGTCCTCAAACTCTTGAGCTCAAGGGATCCTCCTGCCCCAGTCTCCCAGAGTACTAGTATCACAGGTGTGAGCCACCACACCAGCCGCCCCTGCTTCTTGATAATACCTCCTTTAACTTTTAAATCCTATAGGCACACAGTTGATTAGCTTTAGGTCAGCCCTGGGCCCTAAACTTCTAGGAGCCAGGAAAAATAGCATTCCCCCTGTTGTTACTACGTGCCAGGCATTACCCAAGTACTTGACTGACTTCATCTCAGCTCCATAACAGCTCTAAGGGCAGGGTGTTATTCTTGCTCTCCTATATATATGCGGATACCAAGACTGAGAGAGGTAAGTAATTTTCCCAAGATCACACAACTAATTAATGATGGGATGAAGATTCAAACTGGCATTTTAACTTTGGAGACAATGTTCTCTTCTCCATTCACTCTTCATTTAATATGCTATTATACTACGCCCCCAAACTCCAGCTTCTGTTAGTCCACAAGATGTAAATTTACATTCCGGCTTTCAAGACTTTCTATAATCTGACCCTTGCCATTTCAGCTTTGTTTCTGAGTCTTTTCCTAATAATCAGATACTCTGACCTGTCCTGTTCACATTATCTTCCCTGGCCTTAATTGGTCTTATTTCTAGTATTTTATAAAGAGCAGTTTGTGTTAGATCATGAGGCTCATAGTCCCTTCCTATGTGTGTTTAGTATAGGGCCCAACAAAAGAATAATGGTTCTAAATAGCTGCTAAGAAACATGTTAGACTGCAACTTTGCTTACTCTTTTCTGAGACAGAGTCTCACTCTATCTTCCTAGGTAGAGTGCTGTGGCATCATAGCTCACAGCAACCTGAAACTCTTGGACTCAAGTGATTCTCTTGTCTCAGCCTCCCCAAGTAGCCGGGACTACAGGCTCCTGCCACAACACCCAGCTGTTCTTAAAGACAGGGTCTCGCTCTTCTCAGGCTGGTCTGACTCCTGAGTTCAGGCAATCCACCTGCCTCGGCCTCCCAGAGTGCTAAGATTACAGGCCTCAGCCACTGTGCCCAGCCTGTGCTTACTTTTTTTAAAAGTTAATTTTTCGATATAAATTAGAAACTCCCCAAGCTTTTAGGTAGAATTTTACATTATTAGGATTTTGTTATTTTTAGATATTTACTTTTTAAAGCGTTGTTATGAATGCCAATAAAAATTATACTTCTATATGTATAATTTCATAAAATTATCAATCATGGTGGAATTTTTTATTTATGTAACTTTCATATATTACTATTTAGGAGCAACCAGCATTGAAAAGTATGATCTCCGCACAAACATGTGGACCCCTGTAGCCACTATGAATGGGAGGAGGCTGCAGTTTGGCGTTGCAGTATTAGATGACAAATTGTATGTGGTTGGAGGAAGAGATGGGCTGAAGACTTTGAATACTGTAGAGTGCTACAACCCCAAAACGAAATCTTGGAGTGTGATGCCACCTATGTCCACACATAGGCATGGCCTTGGTAAATATTACTAATGCAGATTTGCCCAAAATCCTACACGCCAAACAACCAGGCACTTTCACGCTCTGCACCAGGCAGAAGGCCAGCGTGGCAGCGGCTGAGTGAGCAGCACGCCTTCACCAGGCATTCTTCACGTATTCCCCATTATGCTTCACTCTGTTCCACTTTTTTATTAGCACTTAACAATCCCTGAAATATATTTTGGATCTATTTCCTGATTAAAAGGTCCACAAGGTCACAACCCTTATCTGTGATATTTTACTGAGTACCTGGCACTTAATAGAAACTCAGTAGGATTCTGTGGAATAATTTAAAAATGAAGCTGGCTCAACTCCTGGTAAGGAATCATACCAATAGATCACATTTTATTGGTACAATTCACCACCAAGGAGACGAATCAGCTTTGTTTGCTAATTTATGCAGCAATATCAAATCTAACTATAGTATAATCTCATGGATTTGAATTAATAGGGGAAGGAATAAAAATGATTCTTTTAAATATATCCTAAATCCAAATTTTTTTTCAATAGCCACAATGCATGTATCTGGTATAGTTTTAAAATAACTTTCCACTCTTATACCTTAAACTACTGCCTCTGAAACTTTTAAGACCAGAATTACCGTGCAATTTCCTCCCCACCTACCCACGAAGAAGAGCAGTGAGGAAGCCAAATACGTTTACCAATGATTTTCAACCAGGGATCTTAGGTGTGCTGTGAAAATTTTTAAAGATCATCAGTTAAATTATTTGCAAAAAAAGTTCACAGCACAATAAGTATATTCTTTATATTCTTCTTTTACTCTTTTTTTTTTTTTGATCAACATAATTTAAGTGTGCCATGGAAGTTTAACTATAGATTTAAGTGTGCTATGAGATAAAAAGGGCTGAAAAACACTGATCTATAGTGTAATTTTTTGCTTGGTTCAATTCATGTGTTTAAAGCTTATTTTAATTATATTTTATTAAAATGTGATTAAGACTGAGCAAACCTTCAGTCATTACTTCTTTCCTGTCTCCTCTTAGGGGTAGCCGTACTGGAAGGTCCCATGTACGCTGTAGGGGGACATGATGGCTGGAGCTACCTGAACACAGTAGAAAGATGGGACCCCCAGGCTCGCCAGTGGAATTTTGTCGCCACTATGTCCACCCCAAGGAGCACAGTAGGTGTGGCAGTACTAAGTGGAAAGTAAGGAAGTACTTAAAGTTCCATTTACAATGAAATATACCAAATTTATCAAGCTGTCTAATTAATTCCCAACTGGAAGATACACATTGACAAATACTTTGAGTGATTTAAAGAAACTTTTAAAATAATGTCTGTTTTTATAATAGTTGTAAACATAAAAAGCTCAATGTTAAGTTAGCTTTTCATTCTAAAGGGCATCTACTATACATTTCTAATTATTTCAAGTGAAAAAATTTTATGTAAATATTCAGTATTAATAAGTTGACAGTTAAGTCTGATGGCTTATTTACCTTTAAAAGTATTTTATGTATATTGTAGTTAAAAGTATATATATGGTCTTTTTTAAATAGTCTCTCTCAGTGTTTTCCTAAAGATTCCTTATATCCTTTCTACTGATTTATCTTTATTTTTACATTACTTCTTTCTTAGCTTGGTAGACTGGTGAAAACTAGAATTGCCTCTTGTCTGCTTTGACTGAACAGAGTTATTACTAATAGCTGTTGGTTACTCAGAGATTAAATATGTGTCTTTTTGAGCCCCTCTTCCATTGGAGGGGTAGCTTTTGCTTACTTAAAATGCTTGATCATCACTTCCGTAAGATGGAATCTTAGTTAAAATAGAGACTTAAAGTCATTTGTAGACTCATGCCAGTAATCCTAGAGTGGGAGGCTGAGGTGAGAGAATCACTTGAAGCCAAAATTTGAGATGAGTCTATTCAATCTATAAAGAGCTTTCCATAGGAATAGGAAGTATAAAAGATTTTATGCTTAATAAAAAGTATTATATCCTGGCTCGGCGCCTGTGGCTCAACGGGCTAAGGCGCCAGCCACGTACACCTGAGCTGGTGGGTTCGAATCCAGCCTGATGGCTGCAAACCAAAAATGGCCGGGCGTTGTGGCGGGCGCCTGTAGTCCCAGCTACTTGGAAGGCAGAGGCAGGAGACTCGCTTGAGCCCAGGAGGAAGCTGCTGTGAGCTGTGATGTCACAGCTCTCTATCCAGGGCGACATCTTGAGGCTCTGTCTCAAAAAGAAAAAAAAAAAAAAAAGTATAATGTCCAAATATTTTTAAAAGTTTTAGGTTCAGAATAAAAGGCTACTTCAAAATAGTGCAGCATATTGATTGATAATGAATTTAAATTGATCAGGCAACATTTAGGTCATTTATAATTTGTAATAGCTTTTTCTTCTGTTCATATATAATAAATATTAATTTTATACTATTATTTTAAGCTGTCTTTTTATTCAGTTTTACTATTACAAGCACATTCCAGATGACTGTTGACTAAACAACTGATCACTGATACAACTGTGTGTTCTGATTCTGCTTCTTACCAGGTGACACTGTGCAAGTTTCTTAATCTCCATGAACCTGGGTTTCTTCAGAGATAAAAATGGTTTATCACAGCATTACTGTGATAGTTAAATTAATGCATATAAAATGCCTACCCAATGGTAAATTCTCAGAGAAGTTTAGTTTCTTTCCTTTAAATAAGTCCTCTCTTGGCTGTTTAAAAAAATAAGTCATGGTATAATTATATACCCTATTTTATATATTTTAGGGATTTTTTTTTTTGAGGCAGCGTCTTGCTTTGTCACCCATGTTAGAGTGCAGTGGCACAATTATAGTTCACTGTAATCTCAAACTCCTGGGCTCAAATGATCTTCCAGCCTCAGCCTCAAAAGTAGCTGGGTATAGAGCGATGCTGTACTATACCTGGCTATTTTTTTTTTAATTTTTGTAGAGACAGGGTTTCACTACATTGCCCAGGCTGGTCTTGGTCTTGAACTTTTGGCCTCAAGCAGTCCTTCTACCACCTTGGGCTCCCAAAGTGCCAGGATTACAGGCATGAGCCACTGCGCCCAGCCCCAATGTGAGAGACATTCCAGTGTCTCCCACATGGCTGTGCGCCTTGTGGTCAGTCCGACACACAGCAGCTGTGAGGAGCTGTCATGGCCTTCAGTGCAGCTTACATGTTCGTTCTCATGTACATGGACTGATATGTGCTGTTGCATGTATCATACGTTCATTTTTAATGGCACATGAATTGACAATGTGTCTTACAATTGATGGCATCTTAAATTCAATAAGAATAGCTTCTTTGTCCTAAGCATAGTGATAGCACAAGTTCTTAGTTATCATTTCCTTTGCTCTTTGCACAGGCTTTATGCAGTTGGTGGTCGTGATGGAAGCTCTTGTCTCAAATCAGTAGAATGTTTTGATCCTCATACTAATAAATGGACACTGTGCGCTCAGATGTCAAAAAGGAGGGGTGGAGTCGGAGTAACGACCTGGAATGGGTTACTGTATGCCATTGGAGGACACGATGCTCCCGCATCCAACTTGACTTCCAGACTCTCAGACTGTGTGGAGAGGTAATTTCCCATGAAGGGAAACTAGAAATAAACAAACAAAAATGTATAAATCTCTGTTGCTCCCAGACATATTGATAACTTCACTGAGCATCCGCTCCCTGCCAGGCAGCTCTGTAGGAGCTCTGTAAACACTGGGTCATCCGCTCTGACCATCTCTCCACTGCCCCCTACAGCCTACTCAGAGTCTTCTGTCATCACATTACTGCCTCCTTGCTTAAACTTTACCTTATTGATTGATTGTATAATTTATTAATTGAATCACGTGACAAGATTTATTGTATTGCTGTTTTCTACTGGATATAGCACCAAATAAGAAAAGGAGCCTGATGGATTTCAGACAAAATTACTTAGGGGTTAAATTAAAACTGAAAAGGGTAGGGACATTTCTGATACATTTTGATAACAAATGAAATAACATAAAATAGTATGATAAAATAAAAGGCTAATAATAAGCCTTACAAGCTTATGAAACTCATGAACTCATGAAACTCAAGTATGGGGCCAGTTGGAGAGCCTGATAGCTGTGGTTCCCAGCTGTTATGTTCCATCTATCTAGTTCAAAGAATGGAGAAAGTCAAATGGTTGTCTGAACACTCGAACGAACGCAGAAAGGAATGTGGTTCATACTGAAACTGAAAGGCAGCCATTCTGACTGGAGAACAAAGGAGAGGAGGAGAGAATGGCAGGAAAGGAGGGAGAGCTGGTGGGGTGGGGTAGAGCGTGTAGAGTCTTCGTTATGATGAAGGTTTTGGATTATAAAGAGCAATAGGGGCTCGACACCTGTGGCTCAGGCGGCTAAGGCTCCAATCACATACACCTGAACTGGCAGGTTCGAATCCAGCCTGGGCCCACCAAACAACAAAGACGGCTGCAACTAAAAAATAGCCGGGCGTTGTGGCGGGCGCCTGTAGTCCCAGCTACTTGGGAGGCAGAGGCAGGAGAATCGCTTGAGCTCAGGAGTTGGAGGTTGCTGTGAGCTGTGATACCACAGGACTCTACCCAGGGTGAGAGCTTGAGACTCCGTCTCAAAAAAAAAAGCAATAGGAAGTTAATGAGGGTCTGTGTGCATGTGTTGGACATGATCAGATTTTTTAGTGTGATTAGTGTGATTTATTTAATAAAGTTATAAATGACCAGGGTAGCACCTGTGGCTCAAAGGAGTAGGGCGCTGGCCCCATATGCTGGAGGTGGCGGATTCAAACCCAGGCCTGGCCAAAAAAAAAAAATAATGCAAAAAATAATAATAATAATAAAGTTGTAAATGACTAAAAGAGTAAAAATTAAAATTAAGGTTTATTGATAATGAATTCTATCTTAGTTTGTTTCATATAACAAAATATCAAAGCCTCAGTAATTTACAAAGAAAGGGAAGTTCAAGATTAGGTGACCACATCTGGTAACTTCTAGTGAGGGCCTCTTGCTATGTCAGAAATTGGTGGGGAAGGGGAAAGGAAAGTGGGACGCAAGAAGGTGAAACACAAGAGGCAACTTCACCTATGACAACAGCTCTTGCACAAACTAATCTATTCCTGGAAGAACTAACCCAGACTCTTGAAAAAGATAGTAATCCATTTTATCAACCTCATCACCTCATAAAGGCCCCACCTTCTAGCACTGTTACATTGACAGTTAAATTTCAACGTGAGTTTTGGTGGGAACAGACCACATCCTAATCTTAGCAGGATACTTTTGTGAAATAATAAGCAGATTTGGTTGTTGTTTTTTGAGAAAGCAGGAAAGTTATGCCTATACTTCATCTGTGTTGGGAGGAAAAACAATTAAGACTGCGATTGTTACATGTTATAATCCAGGATTTAAACACTTTGCCCCATAAATGATGGGTTTACTGTAGTTCTACACCCAATGAAAAGCTGTTCATTAATGCAAGAGGTATTAGAGGCAATATAGGTCATTTTAGCAGGATGGATCTGCTGTTAGACAACTTTCAGTTCTTCTAGTTAAGACATCTCGTGAAAGGAACAAGAGATCCAAAAATGGACACCTATGGTGATTGAGGTTGTAAGCATCTTACATGGAGCCTAACTCACTGGTTTCCCCAAATGTTCAGTGGTCAGTCTAAAGCTGAAAGCAATTCTCAGTATTTACATAAGCTCCTTTTAAGTGGTATCCATCTGCTAAATGAATCTATAAGACTTTAAGTTATATAGATTTTGGAGATAATATTGATATTCTCTAAAACGTGTTTTATTTACATGGCAGAAAAGAAGGCAGAAGATAGACTTGAAGCACAAAACTCCTTTTTATATAAAATATTTTGAGGAAAATGTCAGCTTCAGTTCTGAAATTTTCTTGCAGATATGATCCCAAAACAGACATGTGGACTGCAGTAGCATCTATGAGCATCAGCCGGGATGCAGTGGGGGTCTGTCTACTTGGTGATAAATTATATGCTGTCGGGGGCTATGATGGACAGACCTACCTGAATACAGTGGAGGCTTATGATCCCCAGACAAATGAGTGGACCCAGGTATGGCGTTTCCTTTTTCATTATTACTACTTACTCTCTTTTGGTAAAACAGATCATCTCAATTTTGTCCTATTTTGAAATATATAGCATAAATATGATAAAGGCATCTCTTGATTAAATGTGAGAAAATAAGAGGCAGTATTTAATTTCGTAGCATAATGAAGATTCTAAATCGCCTTTTAAGTGTAAGTTACTACTCAGAGAAACTATTAATTGATCTGCCATCATTTGCTTGATGAAATGTTCTAGCATAGTTAGCACTGATAAGACCACAGGAAGGTTACAGCAAAAGAAGAGGAGATTGTGGAAAATAAGAAATAAAGATAGTGGTCAGAAAAATCTGAACAACTTACCTTACCAAGCAATAATATTTAAATACTAGTGTTTGAGAACAGATTAAATTTATGGTCATAACCCAATAAAATGGCGACCCTAAGTTACATGAAAAGAAATTTGACCTGTGGCAGGACACAACTACAATAGGGACTCTGCCTAACAAATGCAAACATTGTCACCTAATTGTTTGTACTCTCCCATTAATCTGAAATAAAAAAATAAGAATAAAAGAAATTTGACATGGCAGAAAGAATTCTAACCGTATCTATTTCTGGGAGTCCCTCGCACTTCTAAGAATGACATTTTGAAATCTTTGCTTCTACCATCACCAAGAACAGAATCAGCAGTTCTGTGCTTGCACACCCAATTCAGTATCTGGAGCCTAAAAGACACTCAATAAATGTTTAGCTGAGCCAAGGTTTTCTTATAGACAAGAACAATGGTAAGTATTGTCAAGAAAACAAAACTTATGAGAAGTTCTGCTGTTGTAGAATTTAACTTCTTAGGTAAGTCAGAGCTACAGGTGTTTGGTGAAGGGAGGAAGGACTTAAGTTAGAGCTACAGGATTTCATTAGAAATTACACAATTACCTAGTTCAGCTTCCCAGTATGGCAGAAACAGTTGTGAATGACAACCAAGGAGCCCTAAAAGAGAGAAAAATCTCCTCTTATGAGATGTATTTCATTTAAGCCCTTAGGCCAGTTATAAGAAACTCTATAGGCCAGAATATAAGACTTATTATTACAGATAATGAACACTTCAATGCTAACTCGCTCAGTTATCAAAATTTATCATCTTTGTCCACATAGCTATTTTGTTCACATGCCATCTGTATTACTATGTAAAGCATCTAAAAATGTGAACTTATAACCATGTTATCAGAAAAATAAATGTTTTCCTTTTAATGTTCTGACAAATGGAAACGAGGACATTTGTATAGGGACTGAAATGAGATTATATAGTCTTTTTTTTGTTTTTCATTTTTTTTGAGACAGAGTCTCACTATGTCAGCCTTGGTAGAGTGCCGTGGCATCACACCTCACAGCAACCTCAAACTCTTGGGCTTAAGTGATTGTCTTGCCTCAGCCTCCCAAGTAGCTGGGACTACAGGCACCTGACTATTTTTTGTTGCAGTTGTCATTGTTGTTTTAGCTGGCCCGGGCTGGGTTCGAACCTGCCAGCCTCGGTGTACTGGCACCATAACCACTGTGCTATGGGCACCAAACCAAGATTACAAAGTCTTCAGCGACCTCCCACCTCACCACTAGCCCAAAGCAGGAGGTGACTATTGATTTTAATAAATTCTCTAAGCTACACTTTCTAACTAGTTGTCGTGACAATGTCAGCTATTCACAATATAGAAACTACGTGTCTTAGGTGATTTGAGAAAAACTGCTAATTCCAAACTGACATTTTTATTTAAATGATTTAGAGGTTACGTCCACCATACTGTAAATAAATAGGGCTTTAAAATAGGTTATGTGATTTCAAAGAGATAAATAGTTATAAAAATAATTGATTCAGGTGGAAAATAACTGAGAATTCCCTTAAAATTGAAGTCCAGTCTGTTCTTAAAATCTTACTGGTCTGGGAGGTCAAAAGTTATTATGGATATGAAAAAAAAATACTTTAGTACACACCATAACATATGTAAGAACAAAGCAAACTTTCTTAGTACTTTACATTAGTCAGCCTACTCCTTTACACTAATAGTTTAACTTTCCTGAGTCAAATACAGAGATTCTTATTTTCTTCAGAGTAGTTCTTAAAAAACTATCCTTGTCCACACTTTTATTTCCACTATGAATTGCCCAGTGTCTACAGTACTTTAAAGAAAAAAAGACAATAAGTGAAAGATCTAAGAATTGTTCCTTATCCATAAGTTAAGATTACATTCCTTGCCCTAGCAACCTTCCCTCCTCACCCTCACCCCCACGACCACATACACACTTCTATCTCACTGGCATAAATTTCCATCACCAAGTTTGTTTCTCTCCTTGGGAGTTACTTGAGCAGCAAGTACAGTAGAACCCCTGTAAGTTGATCACCCAAAGGACTAACTGGTCAACATACAGAAGTGGTCAACATAAGGGACTAGACCTACTGTACTGATACATACATGTGGTACATGTCTGGTCTATGAAAATTAGGTCAACTTGGGTGGTCAATGGAGGGAGGTGGTCAGCTTTTAAAGGTTCCACTGTATATGGGTAGCAACGAAAATAATTTTATGGTTGGGGGTCACCAAACATGAGGAACTATGTAAGGGTCACGGCATTAGGAAAGTTGAGAATCACTGTTCTAGAATAAGCAGATTCCCACGGGTTCAGAGTATTTTGTATTTTGTGTACTATCTCTGTAGCATGGCTATTAGAGGACCTCACTAGATAACCCTTGATATTTTCTCCATGTCAATCACCGAGTTACTTAATATTTCTTGTAGGCTTATTCTTTTAACTGTTGAAAAGACACCTTTACAGAGGAGCGAATGCTACATAATTGTGATATACCCCGACCATTTAGTCTATGATACTCTGTCTAGAGGGAGTGTCTTAAAGAAGGGCTCAGGCCAGCAGCAGGGCTAGGGCAGCAGGTGGCCAGGACAGCAGCCCTTTGCTAACAAGTACAAACTATTTCAATAGTACCCCAACTGATACAGTATTATTAACACACTTACCTACAAATCTAACTCTTTTTGTTTCTATTTTAGGTTGCTCCACTGTGCCTAGGAAGAGCTGGGGCTTGTGTTGTGACTGTAAAATTATAATTCAGTGCTTTGTTTTCTAAATGAAGATATTCACTTCCTTTATTAATTCAGTACAATTATTCTATCAATGGATATACTTTTAGTAAATGGGTGATGCCACATTGGTGGGCACAAAGTGCCTGATCTCAAAGTGAAGATGTTCAAACACAGGAGAAAGAAGTGGATGGACCAAGATTAAAGGCTTTCATTTCTTAGTAAATTAAAACTATAGCTGGTGGATTCTGAACATATATTCCTGATATAAAATATGAGGACAAATGCACTTTTCTGAAACATAACCTGGTGCTAACTAGGAATTTCACTTATAGTCAAGTACCTTTTACTCACATTATCCAGGTTTATTTCATTATAGTGTAAATACACCAGATAAAAACTTCTCAGATGTTACTTTGTAAGTTTATCATACATGAACTGCAGTAATATTTGTTTACTTGTTTGTTCAACCACAACCACTATTTTAATGAGGTAGTATACTATTTAGTGTTTTCGGAAACAGCTTTATCACATGTGCTTTGGTTGTGGATTTTTTTTCTAAAATTGACTTAGTCCAGTGAAAAAAGAAAAACATCAAAGAGATAAAGCAACAATAACCAAGTAAAAACTTGATATATTCTTTGGAGTCTATTTAAATAATCATTCCATTACACCTAGATTCACCAAGAACTACATTATGATAGTCTACAATTGAAATTGTAACATGGCATTTTGCATTAAATTTAAGATAAGCAAATTTGTGTAGAGAAAAATAAATGTTATATAAACTATAAAGTTCTTTCACCTAATTAGTATTTAATTATATGGATTTGCTTTCTTTTATAAAAAATGTTTTTATTTTGCTTTTGATATTGACAAAATTGTTTGGATTTTCTAATGGTCACAAATTGTTATTTGCCTCCTCGTCTGGTTTCTTAGGTTTTGCCGCAGTTAGTAAACCATCGTGTTTTTTGTAATCAAACAGTTTTGGGGGAATGGGCTTATCGAATGTTTAAAAAATAAGTTTAAAGTGTTTGTTACCCAAAGTTTTGTACATTTGTAAACTCTGATTACATATGTGAATGTTAATAATCTCAGTGAATTGTTACTGTTTGCAAAAATGCACTGGGTAGGTAACATTTTGTGATAAATCCTACAAGGTAAAAGTCATTAACTTATATCTTAATATGAAAAGAACATAAACTAAATTCTCATCTTTTAAAATACATTGTTGTGGTAATGTGTTCTTATATTTTAATATGATGATAGCCTTTCCACTGTGGGCTGCATGGAACCAGAGAATGGATAATTAGAATTCCAAATAGTAATCACAGACCTAAGCCTCCACAGGAGGTGACAATGTATTAATGTTTCTGCTTGATGAAAATAAGAAATGTTAATATATGACAAATCACTATCACTATTACTGTGACCACATCAGTAAAATGGCCATAGGATTTGTTTTGGGAATAGAAGTACTCACCTTCTTGGGGTCCAAGGTAGAAACATTTCATATTCATTCAAAATCAGTTCATTTAAATAAACAAAGATCTTTTTTTAATTATTTTTAAAGACAGCAACCATTCATATGTCTTTAGCAATAAAATTACTCATATGCTCTTTAGCAATAAAACTTCTGCCAAGCACATCCAATCAGAATATTTTGGTTCCGGCTCGGCACCTGTGGCTCAACAGGCTGAGGCACCAGCCACGTACACCTGAGTTGGTGGGTTCAAATCCAGCCTGGGCCCGCCAAACAACAATGATGGCTGCAAGCAAAAAATGGCCGGGCGTTGTGGTGGGCAACTGTAGTCCCAGCTACTTGGGAGGTGGAGGCAGGAGACTCGCTTGAGCCCAGAAATTGGAGGTTGCTGTGAGCTGTGTTGCCACAGCACTTCATTCAGGGTGACAGCTTGAGACTCTGTCTCAAAAATAAAATAAAATAAAATAAATAAAAATAGAAAAAAAAATAAAAAGAATATTTTGGTTCCGCAGTAGGTGGGAGAAATTTTGTTTCAATCTTTAAGGAATTTTTAAAATATTTTTGCTTTAGAAAAGTAGATGCAATAAAGCACTAAATATATTTCATGTTTTATGAGTATTAGATTAATTGCATGGTATTTTGGATAACTAAACTATAAGTTTATTCATCAAAAACAAGCATTATTGTGAACAAATCAGATAACCTAGATGAAATGGAAAAACTCCTAGAAATACATAAGTTACCAGAACTAACAAGCAATTAAAAATTCTGAGCAGATCTATAACAAGTTAACAAATTGAATCAATAATCGCAAGCAAACTTGACATGTCAAGTTCAGGACTAGATGGGATGATTGGTAAACTTTACCACATATAAAAAAGGAATTAACACCACTCCTCAAACTCTTCCAAAAAATGAAAAAGGAAGGAACACTTTCTAACTCATTTTATAAGACCAGCATCACTTTAATGCCAAAGCCAGACAGAGACATCACAAAACTACAAACCAATATCCCTTATGAATAGAAATGAGAAAAAAAAAAAAAGCAAACTACTAACAGGCCAAATCCAATACGGTATTTTATTTCTTTTTTAAAATTTATGTTCAGAGACAGGGTTTCACTCTGTCAACCATTCTGGAGTGCAGTGGCTGTTCCAGGCACAATCATAGCTCACTGTAGCCTTGAACTCCTTCATTCAGGCAATACCCCTGCCTCACCACTAGGATTACAGGATTATATCATGATCTTACATGGCACCCAACATCATGACCAAGAAAGCTTTATCACACAAATGCACGATGGTTCCACATACAAATGTCATCGATGTAATGTACTAAGCTAATAGCATGAAAGGGGGGAAAAAACAGCATGATCACCTCAAATAATAAAAATCCAACACTCTTTCATGGTAAAAACATTCAGGACCTAGGAAGAGAATGGAACTTCCTTAACCTGATAAAAGGCATTCCTGAAAACCTATCACTAACAACATACTCAGTGAACATTGAAAACTTTTTCCCCAAGATCAAGAAAATGCCTGCTTTCTCTACTACACTACAACATTACACTTCAACTTCTAGAGCCAGAGCAATTAGGCAAGAAAAATAAAAGGAAGATGTAAATCTATCTCCATTTGCAGATATCATGATCTTAAAAACCCTAGAGTGAACTTGTTTATTACAGGCAAATGGAAACCAGAAAAAAGCAGGGGTTGCAATTTTAGTAGCAGATACAATTGGCTTTAAACCAACAGAGATAAAGAAAGATAAGAAAGGTCACATATATTGTCAAGGGAAACACCCAACATGAAAAGATTTCAATAATTAACATTTATTTCAATAATTAACATTTATGCACCCTCCCAGAATGCTCCTCAATTCATAAAGCAGACCCTAATGGATATGAACAATTTGATATCTTCCTGCACTATAATAGTTGGAGATTTTAACGCCCCTTTGACAGTTTTGGACAGATCCTCCAAGAAGAAACTAAACAAGGAATTATTAGATTTAAAACTGACCCTAGAACAAGTGGATTTTACAGACCTCTGTGGAACATTTCACCCTAATAAAACTGAATATACATTATTCTCATCAGTCCATGGGTCATCATCCAAAATAGATCATATCCTAGGACAAGTCTAACCTCAGCAAATTTAAAAGTATAGAAATTATTCCTTGTATCTTCTCAGACCACCATGGAATAAAGTTGAACTCAACAGCAACAGGAATCTTCATACTCAAACAAAGTCATAGAAACTAAATAATCTTAGGCTGAATATAGCTGGGTCAAGGACGAGATTAAGAAGGAAATCAAGTTTTTAGAACAAAATGATAAGACACAAATTATCAAAACCTGTGGGATACTGCAAAGGCAGTCCTAAGAGGGAAATTTATAGCATTGGAAGCCTTCATCAAGAAAACAGAAAGGAAGCCATCGACTTAATGGATCATCTCAAGCAACTGGAAAAGAAAGAACATTCCAATCCCAAACCCAGCAGAAGAAAAGAAATAACCAAAATTAGGGCAGAATTAAATGAAATTGAAAACAAAAGAATCATTCAGAAGATCAATGAAACAAAAAGTTGGTTTTTTTGAAAAGATTAACAAAATTGATAAACCTTTTGCCAACCTAACCAGAAACAGAAAAGTAAAATCTCTGATATCATCTATCAGAAACTATAAGAGAGAAATAACAACAGACGCTTCAGAAATTCAAAAAACTCCTCAATGATTACTATAAAATAATCTCTATTCCCAGAAATATGAAAATCTGAAGGAAATGGACCAATACCTGGAAACATGCCACCTTTCTAGGCTCTAAGAAAGAATTAGAAATCTTGAATAGACTAGACGTATATCAATCACTGAAATGGCATCAGCAATACAAAATCTCCCAAAAAAAAAGAAAAATGCAGGACTAGATAGCTTCACATCCAAATTTTATCAAACCTTTCAAGAGGAACTAGTGCATCATACAACATTTTCCAAAGCATTGAAAAAGAAGGAATACTTCCCATCACATTCTATGAAGCAAATATTACCCTGATACCAAAACCAGGAAAAGATCCAACAAAGAAAGCAAATTATAGACCAATATCATTAATGAATATCGATGCAAAAATATTTAATAAGATCTTAGCAAACAGAATTCAACAACACATCAAAAAAATTATACACCATGATCAAGTTGGTTATATTCCAGGGTTACAGGGTTGGTTCAACATATGCAAATCTATAAATATAATAAATCACATCAATAAAATAAAAAACAAAGACCATATGATTCTCTCAATTGACACAGAAAAAGTCTTTGATAATCCTTTCATCCTTTCATTAAGAAAAGAAAATTGTCATAGAAAGGGACATCTTTTAAACTGATAGAGGCCATCTACAAGAAACCCACAGCCAATATCATATTGAATGGTGTAAAATTGAAAACATTTCTGAGAGGCACCTGTGGCTCAAAGGATTAGGCCACGAGCCCCATATGCCTGATGTGGTGGGTTCAAACCCAGCCTCAGCCAAAAACTGCAAAAAAAAAAAAAAAAAATTGAAAACATTTCCAATCAGATCAGGAGTGAGGCAGGGGTGCCCACTGTCTCCACTGCTATTCAACATAGTAATGGAAGTCTTAGCCATCGCAATCAGGCAAAAGAAGGTGATCAAGGGTTTCCAAATAGGGTCAGAAGAGATCAAATTCTCACTCTTCGCTGATGATATGATCCTATACCTGGAAAATCCCAGGGACTCAACTTCAAAACTCTTAGATGTGATCAAGGAATACAGCAGTGTCTCAGGATACAAAATCAATACTTATAAGTCAGTAGCTTTTATATATGCCAACAATAGTCAAGCTGAAAATATAGTCAAGGAATCTATTCCTTTTACAATAGTACCAGAGAAGATGAAATATCTGGAAATTTACCTAACAAAGGACATGAAAGATCTCTATAAAGAGAACTATGAAACTCTGAGAAAAGAAATAGCTGAAGATGTTAACAAATGGAAAAGCATACTATGCTCATGGCTGGGAAGAATCAACATTGTTAAAATGTCCATACTACCCAAAGCAATCTACAGATTTAATGCAATCCCTATTAAAGCACCATTGTGATACTTTAAAGAACTTGAAAAAAATAGTACTTCATTTTATATGGAATCAGGAAAAAAACTCAAATAGCAAATACATTACTCAGAAATAAGAACAAATCAGGAGGAATCACATTAAAAGACTTCAGGCTATACTATAAATCTATACTGATCAAAACAGCATGGTACTGGAACAAAACAGAGAGGTAGATTTATGGAACAGAATAGAGAACCAAGAGATGAACCCAACTAATTTATCACCATTTGATCTTCGACAAGCCTATCAAAAATATTCAGAGGGGGAAAGACTCCCTATTTAACAAATGGTGCTGGGTGAACTGGCTGGCAACCTATAGAAGACTGAAATTGGACCCACACCTTTCACCATTAACAAAAATTGATTCTCACTGGATAAAAGATTTAAGCTTAAGACATGAAACTATAAAAATACTAGAAGAGAGTGCAGGGAAAACACTTGAAGAAATTGGCCTAAGAGAATATTTTATGAGGAGGATTTCCCAGGCAATTGAAGCAACACAAAAAATACATTACTGGGATCTGATCAAACTAAAAAGCTTTTGCACAGCCAAGAGCATAGTAAGTAAAGCAAACAGACAACCTTCAGAATGGGAGAAGATTTTTTCAGGTTATGCTTCCAACAAAGGTCTGATAACTAGAATCCACAGAGAATTCAAAGTAATCAATAAGAAAATAATAAATAACCCCATTTCTAGGTGGGCAAGAGACTTGAACAGAAACTTCTCTGATGAAGACAGGCACATGGCCTGCAAACACATGAAAAAATGCTCATCATCCTTAATCATCAGAGGAATGTAAATCAAAACCACTTTGAGATATCATTAACTCCAGTAAGAATAGCCCACATCACAAAATCCTGAAACTACAGATATTGGCATGGATGCGGAGAGAAGGAAACGCTTCTACACTACTGGTGGGAATGCAAGCTAATACGACCTTTGTGGAAAGAAGTTTGGAGAACACTCAAGGAACTAAAAGTAGACCTACCATTCAATCCTGCAATTCCTCCACTAGGTATATACCCAGGTGATCAAAAATTATTTTACAACAAAGACATTTGCACCAGAATGTTTATTGCAGCCCAATTCAGAATAGCCAAGACATGGAAACAGCCCAAGTGCCCATTGACTCATGAATGGATTAACAAATTGTGGTAAATGTACACCATGGAATACCATGCAGCCATAAAAAAGATGGAGACTTCACATCTTTTATGTTTACCTGGATGGAGCTGGAAAATATTCTTCTTAGTAAAGTATCTCAAGAATGGAAAAAAAGTATCCAATGTACTCAATACTACTATGAAATCAATATATAACCACCTACACACACATATGAATGGCAAAACATAACTATAGCCCAGAAAGTAGAAGAGAAAAGGAGAGAGAGAGGAGGAGCGGGGGGATATGGGAGAAGGCAGGGTATTTGGGGGACCTCACCTAATGTGCATGATGTAATGGTACATTTCACGACTATTAAGAAATGAGTATAACTGTGATGGATGTGTTACTTAGTTCAATGTAAACATTTCACATTGTATATTGAAGCAGTACCCTGAACCCCATTGATAAATGCATCAATGTACAAATTTATGATTTAATAAAACAATAATAATAAAAAATAAATAAATAAAATAAAATTATAATATCAAAAAAATTAAAAAATTAAAACCCTAAAGAATTTACAAAAAAACTATTACAGATAATAAAAAATTTCAGCAATTTTTTTCAGTAAGACACCAATGTCAGTTATATTTCTGTGCACTAGTAAGGAAAAATCTGAGAAGGAAACTAAGAAAACAATTTCATTTATTATAATATGAAAAGGAATAAAATACTTAAGGATAAATTTAACCAATGATGTATAAGACTTGTATGCTGAAAAATACAAAACATTGTTCCAAGAAATTAAGTAAGATCTAAACAAATGGAAGCCATCCTATGTTCACAGGTTGCAAGACTTAACATTGTTGAGGTAGCATTACTCCCAAACCTAGCCTACAGATTGAATACAACCCCTATCAAAATCCTAATAGCCTTTTTGCAGAGATGAAAAAGTTTATTCTAAAATGGAACTGCAAGTTACCCAAAAGAGCCCAAACAATCTTGAATAAGAACACAGTTGAACGACTCACATTTTCCAATATCAAAATGTACTGCAAAGCTACATTCATCAAAACTTTGTGGTGCTGGTATAAAAATAAACACATAGACCATACAGATCAGTATAATAGAGTAGAGAGTCCAGAAATAAATTATGTCAATACACTGGTCAGTTGATTTTCACTGGTCATTGAATGCCAAGACCATTCAATGGAGAAAGAATAATCTTTCAAAAAGTGCTAAGATAAGGGGATATTCCCATGCAAAAGAATAGGGTTGGACCCTGACACCCTATGGAAAGATTAAAGATTAAAATAGATTAAAGGCCTAAATATAAGTACTAAAACCATAAAACTCTGAGAAGAAAACATAGTCATAAATCTTCATGACGTATTTCACAATGGTTTCTTAGATATAATACCAAAAGTACAAGTAACAAGAAGAAGACAATAAATTGGATTTCATAAAAATTAAAAGTTTCTGTATATCAAAGGACAGGATGAATAAAGTGAAAAACAGCCCACAAAATGAGAGGAAATATTTGCAAATCATATCTGGGAAGAGACTTACATCAAGAATCTCTAAGGACTACCTATGCTCAACAACAAAAAGACAAACATCCCAATTTAAAAATGGGCAGAGCACCTCAGGGACATTTCTCCAGTGAAGATACACAAATGGCCAACAAGCACATGAGAAAAGGCTCAACATCATTAGTCATTATGCAAATCAACCCCACAATGAGATTCCACTTCGCACCCACTCCACTTCACTATAATTTTAAAAAGAGAAAAAAGTGTTGGAGAGGATATGGAGAAATTGAAACCTTCATTCATTGCTGGTGACAATGTTAAACGGGGCAGCCATCAGGGAAAACAATTTGGCAGGTCCTCAATAAGTTAAATGTACAATTACCATATGACCCAACAATTCTACTCCTGAATATATATAACTGAAAGCAGGTGTTCAAACAAAAACTTGTACACAAATATTCATCACAGCAATAGTCACAATAGCCAACGAGTGGAAATTACCCAACGTACATCAGCTGATGAATGGATAAACAAATTGCAATATATACATACCATACAATGGAATTTATTCAGCCGTAAGGAGAAATGAAGTACTGACAGGTGCTAAAACATGGATGAGCCATAGATACATCATGCCAAGTGAAAGGAGCCAGACACAAAACCACAACATATTATCTGACTCCTTTTATATGAACCATCCAAACCCATCGAGGGAGGGCTGAGAAAGAAGAGGAGCTGGGAGTGACTTCTTTATGACTTTCCTCATTGGGGTGATGAAGCTTCTTTTGGGGGTGATGAAAATGTTCTGGAACTACTTACTGGTGTTGGTTGCACAACCTGCTGAAAGTACTAAATGTCACTAATGGTCAATTTTATGAATATTTTACCATAATTTTTAAAAAGCTTTATTAGGGCCAGGTGTGGTGGCTCACGCTTGTAATCCTAGGGCTTTGGGAGGCCAAGGCAGGTAGATTGCCCTGAGTTCACAGGTTCAAGACTAGCCTGACCCAGAGCTAAACCAGTCTTTAAAAATAGCCAGGCATTGTGGCGAGGATCTGTAGTCCCAGCTACTCAGGAGGCTGAGGCAAGAGGCTCTCTTGAGCCCATGAGTTGGAGGTTGCTATGAGCTATGATGCTACAACACTCTACCCAGGGTGAAAAAGTGAGACTGTGTCTCAAAACATAAAATAAAATAAATAAAAATAAAAACCTTTATTAGATCCTTGGCCAGGTGTAGTGGTCTAGGATTACATCTGTAATCCTAGAACTTTGGTAGGCTGACATGGGAAGATCATCTGAGGTCAGGAGTTTAAGAACAGCCTGAGCAATATAGCAAGATCCTCTCACTATGAAAAGTAGAAAAATTAGTTAGGTGTGGTGGTGTGCAACTATCGTCCCAGCTACTTGGGAGACTGAGTTGGGATGATCATTGAGCCCAGGAGTTTGAGGTTGCTGTGAGCTGTGATCACATGACAACCCTTCCCTCATGTGTCAGCCACAAAGCAGGACCTTGTCTCCAGAATAAAAGAGAAAGCTTTATTAGATACTTTACAAATTTTCATTTAAATATCATTACTATACCATTCTATACACATCACTGGGATTAAAACTCTCGATTTAAAATCCAAAGAGGATTTTTAGTGTAATTTGCAAATAAATGAATAAAGGAAAAATCTGACAGAAAGTCTCTTTATATCTTAATTTTGGTCTAAGAAGAGAGTGCTGAACAATTATAAGGGAAAGTTTGGGAGATTTTCCCCAGTGTCTGATAAATTATGGTCATTCTATAAATATTTTCTAAAAGTTGAAGTAGCTATCTTAATCACAAACTCTGTATAATAATTTAGAATCATTGATTATAACTTACTCAAACAAATATTCAATAAAATATTTCATTTTCCTTTGACTAGATTATAAATTTCCATGTACTATTTTTATTACATTTTATTTTTTAATTAGAGTTTAAAAAAATCAACTGTCATGAACAAACAAAGGCTACTTTTGGCATTTTCATCCTTCTGGGTCTGAAATAAACTCTATGGATTTATAGAAATGTGCCAACTCCTCCATCAAAGCCTCTGCCCTCACTCCTAAAGCTTAAGAAAATAGCATGTTTATTTTTGTATCTTCTGGGCCTGAAGATATTTGACATTTCTTGAACCTCTTAAAGAAATGCAGAATTGGTTAATGTGGGTATTGGTATCATGCCGGCCTCTACTGCCACACTTATTTTTCCCTAGCCCTTGGTAATTATTTCCTTTGGGCTCAGAAGATACAATCTATAAAGCAAAACCAGGGAAGCTTGGGAAACAAATTTAATGCCCTGGATCTTTTCCAGGCTGAAGTATGACTGAGATATTTTTAAATAGTTTTGTATTGTTAAATGACTATTACTTGTATAATAAGTTTGTGCCTAAAAAATATTGTAGGTTGGGCAGGCATATAATGACTCAATGCCCCTTCAGTTGTGACTGGAAGTGTTGGCATGCTCAAAGTATTAAGGTTGCCATGACTACCCTATGTGTAAACACTGGTCAGATTGTTTAATAGCTGTCTTTTTCTGAGTAAATCACACCCCATGAAGGTCACTTTTTAACATAGCAAAACACTCTCTGTGAGGAAAGGGGGCGGGGGGTCTTGGTGTGTGCCACACCTTTTGGGGGCAAAACACGATTGTAAGAGGGACTTTACCTAACAAATACAATCAGTATAACCTGGTTTCTTGTACCCTCAATGAATCCCCAACAATAAAAAAAAAACACACTCTCCGTGAAATTAAGAATTAAATTTTCTGGCTCGATACCTGTGGCTCAAGCGGCTAAAGCGCCAACCACATACACCTGAGCTGGCAGGTTCAAATCCAGCCCGGGCCTGCCAAACAACAATGATGGCTGCAACCAAAAAATAGCCCGATGTGGTGGCGGGCACCTGTAGTCCCAGCTACTTGGAAGGTGGAGGCAGGAGAATCGCTTGAGCCTAGGAGCTGGAGGTTGCTGTGAGCTGTGATGCCACAGCACTCTACCCAGGGTGACCGCTTGAGGCTCTGTCTCAAAAAAAAAAGAATTTAATTTTCTTTAAAGTTATGAACCTTTATAAACCTATAATACATGATTAATGGAGCAGTTCAAAAAGACAGTAAATTCTGTAGAAGGAAAGAGGTCTTTGCTCAGTGGGAGCTAGAGCTGTGAGGTTTGGGAGAGGCTGTCATTCAAAGAGCCGTCATTGTGCAGTGACAAGAATAGCTGTGCTATGTGAGAACTCCAGCAAAAAAAAAATACTAGGTAATAAGTTTGGCATGAGCTGACCTACTTATTTCTGATTCCGTATCAGAAACTCAGCAGCAAAGCTGCAGAGACAGGCTGGAGGAGTGAGTTAATCCAATAGAGAATTCCTTCATCTCAGACATTTTTGATCAATAAAGCATTGAGCAAAACAGTAGGGAGACTAAAATCTTCTACAATAATAGATGATGAAACAAAGAGAGAAGGTTAGTTCTTTTAAGGGCACATAGTGGGGTATAAGTTATATCCCCTGCAGCATTTAGCATTTTCTCTACATTTATACAATCACATAAGCACTCGCTAATTATTGGTTGAATACAAACACGAAATAGATTTTGTCTTTGAGGTAAAGCACCCCAGAGGTGAAACACAGAACAAAAAGTATTCATTAGGTTTCCCTGTTCACATATTGTGGGGGCGTGGGCTAGGAGATGGGTGGGAAGCATGAGTATGGAACTGAGAAAGCCAGAATATGTTCTCGAAGTCAAGAGCAGCCCAAGCTGACCAAACGTGCAGAGCAATGCAAGGAACTGTCCGCTAATTTGTTGTTAAATATAGTTCATAATGTGTTGTTTCAAATCAAGGATGCCAGGCATGCCTTCTATCTGTACCTGACTCCAGAATGTGTGGAGACACCGCAGATGGTCATAACATGTGCCAGAGACGCAGTCACAGGCAAGGCCCCTCTACTCAGTCGGCCTGCTCTCCCTTCTGACCGTCCCCAAATAGCCATGCGGACTGTTTGCAGCTAAAATACATTAGCTAAGTGGTCTGATTTCTCTTCCCCTAGTTATATTTCAACAAATTTTCAAATGTTATTGACATGTTATTCAATATCAGTGATGGAGAAATTTTTTAATGATTTCTCTGTTATATGAATCCTTCACAATAAGAAATAGTCATTGCAGGGGCGGCGCCTGTGGCTCAAGGAGTACCGGTCCCATATGCCGGAGGTGGCGGGTTTAAACTCAGCCCCAGCCAAAAACTGCAAAAAAAAAAAAAAAAGAAAGAAAGAAAAGAAAAGAAAGAAAGAAAGAAATAGTCATTGCAGGCCAAGCATGGTGGCATATGCATGAAATCCCAGCTCCTAGGGAGGCTCAGGCAGGAGGATTATTTAAGGCCAGGAGGCTGAGATCAGCCTGGGCAAGGAAGAGAGAACTTGTCTCTGGAAAAAAAAAAAAAGAAAGAAAGAAAAGGAAGGAAGGGAAAATGGAAAGGATGCAAGGTAATAAGTTTGGCAAAAATTGACCTACTTATTTCTGAATCTGTATGAGAAACTCAGTAGCAAAGCTGCAGAGAAGGGCTGAAGGAGTGAATTAATCCAATAAAGAATTCCTTTATCTCAGAATTTTTTTTTATTGTTGGGGATTTGTCAAAGGTACAAGAAACTAGGTTATGCCGATTGCATTTGTTACCTCAGAAAATTTTTTGATCAGGAAGGAAGGAAGGGAAGAAGGGAGGTAGGGAGGGAAAGAAGGAGGGAGGGAGGGAGGGAGGATGGAAGGAAAAGAGAGAGAAAGTAAGAAAAGAAGGAAAGGTCACTGCGGAGATCGTACAGATGACTTCTCAGGTCCCTTCTAGCTCCAGTGTTCAATAATGTGGGCTGAATATCATATGACTGACTGTCTCCTGTGAGCCCAACTCACCAGCTATGACATCTTTGAACTCAACCCCAGTCAGAACCCAGAATGATACAGAAGCTATCACCCCATTGCTTCAACTACCTGGCCCAGTGATTCTCACGCATAGTGTCAGTTAGGATCATAGGAATTTTTATTTTTTATTTTCTATTTTTTTTGAGACAGAGTCTCACTCTGTCATACTAGGTAGAGTGCCATAGTATCACAGCTCACAGCAACCTCAAACTCTTGGGCTTGAGCAATCCTCTTGCCTCAGCTTCCTGAGTAGCTGGGAATACAGGCGCCCACCACAACATCCCACTATTTTTTCTATTTTTAGTAGAGACATAGCCTCACTCCTGCTTAGGCTGGTCTCGAACTCCCGACCTCCAGCGCTCCTGCTGCCTCAGCCTCCAGAGTGCTAGGATTACAATGTGAGCCACAGTGTCTGGCCCATGCAAAGAATTTTGAAACACATCGGTGCCTGGACTTCACTCCAGCTATGACATCTTGGGATGTCATCAGCCAGAACCCAGGTGATTCTAATGTGCCACCACATTAAGAGCCGTGACCTGGTCCCGTCCCACATAAGAGTGGCACGTGCTCCTCAGACTGGGTCGCTGACTTACCAGCTTCTTCAAATCAAGGCCTCTGTGTGTTATTCCAAGAGAAAACTTTTTAAGCACCCTCAAACATTTTTATAAGAGCCATTTATTCATATGATTATGAGATTACAAATTCTTATCTGCTCAAGTTCCCTGGGGACCACTACTAAGGTCTCTACCAGTTTATTAAGCCTATGTATGCAAAATACACAATTTTTTTTTTTTTAGACAGAGCCTCAAGCTGTCACCCTGGAGAGAGTGCGGTGGCATCACAGCTCACAACAACCTCCAATTCCTGGGCTTAAGCGAGTCTCCTGCCTCTGCCTCCCAAGTAGCTGGGAC
>CAUYON010042877.1:0-14660 GCA_963573935.1 Arctocebus calabarensis
GTTAAGAATGTTTGCTCTAGGACCCAAAGAGCCAAAATGTCTTAATCAATCATTGAATTTTCCTTTAAAAAAAAAAGGCATCATCTTAGCTCACAGCAACCTCAATCTTTTTGCTTCCATTTCCCCAGTAGCTAGACTACAGGTGAACACCATCACACTCTGCTAGTTTTTCTATTTTTAGTAGACATGGGGGTCTTGCTGTTGCTCAGGCTGGTCTTGAACTCCTGAGCTCAAGCGATCCACCTGCCTGGGCTCCCAAGGTGCTAGGATCACAGGCATGAGTCACACGCCTAGTCTGAACTTTCTTTATCATTATTTTTTCAACTCTCACTTATTCACCTTTATCTCAAACAAGAAATTATGAATCCATATATCACACTATGCCACTGCAAAAATAATAACCCTATCTACTACCACTCACTGCATCCCCCCACATTTTATGACATAACTGCTAATAATTATTTCTTCATGAATATAAAATTGGTCACCTCAAAAACAGGTAAGCGGTTTTAGCCCAGTCTTTGATGCTTCAGTTACAGCCAGATTGATTAAAGCAAATATAGGATGTTTTTTAATTTTCTTTCTTTCTTTCTTTTTTTTTTTTTTTGAGACAGAGCCTCAAGCTGTCACCCTGGATAGAGTGCTGTGGCATCACAGTTCACAGCAACGTCCAATTCCTGGGCTCAAACGAGTCTCCTGCCTCTGCCTCCCAAGTAGCTGGGACTACAGGCACCTGCCACAACGTCCAGCCATTTTTTTGGTTGCAGCCGTCATTGTTGTTTGGTGGGCCTGGGCTGGATTCAAACCAGCTCAGGTGTACGTGGCTGGCGCCTTAGCCCATTGAGGAACAGGCACCAAGCCAAGGATGTTTTTTAATTTTCATAGGGGCTAATATCTTTTCTACCAAGTTGCTATTATTTGAATTTTTCAAAAACAATGAAAATATGATCATTATCAGTATAATTTATTAGATATATTAAATTTATGCCAGTAATATAGCCTATGAATAACATATAACAATGATACTGATCTTTTGGTACTAACGACCAAATTCTATTTTCCCACATAATAAAAGAAAACAATTAATTACTCAATTCAGTAACCGACTAAAGAGGATCTGACTTGATGATCACTTTTTCCTCTCCATCCCCATTAAAATCCATAGAAATAATAGCCTCAGGTCTAGTTACTAGACTTCTAAGAATGAATTCTTTTTTTTTTTTTTTTTTTTTTTTGATACAGAGCCTAAAGCTGTCACCCTGGGTAGAGTGCTGTAGCATCAAAGCTCACAGCAACCTCCAATTCCTGGGCTTAAGCGAGTCTCTTGCCTCCGCCTCCCAAGTAGCTGGGAACACAGGCGCCCACCACAATGCCCAGCCATTTTTTGGTTGCAGCTGTCATTGTTGTTTGGTGGGCTCAGGCTGGATTCGAACCTGCCAGCTCAGGTGTATGTGGCTGGCGCCTTAACCCGTTGAGCCACAGGCGCCGAGCCTGAATTCTTTTTTTTTTTTGAAGACAGAGTCTCACTTTGTTACCCTCAGTAGCGTGCTGTGGCATCATAGCTTACAGCAACCTCAAATTCTTGGGTTCAATCGATCCTCTTTTTTCATCTTCCCAAGTAGCTGGGACTATTGGTACCTGCCACAACACCCAGCTATTTGCTATTTTTTTTATTTTTTTAAGAGATGGTGGGGAGGGGTCCTAACTCTTGCTTAGGCTGGTCTCAAACTTGTGAGCTCAAGCGATACACCCACCTCAGCCTCCCAGAGTGCTAGGATTACAGGTGTGAGTCACCGTTCCCATCAAGAATGAATTCTAACGAAGAAAACAGGATATACCTTAAAAATCTATTAGAATGTGGCCGAGTGTGGTGGCCACTATGGGAGGCCAAGGCAGGTAGATTGCCCTGAGCTCACAGGTTCGAGACCAGATTGAGCTAGAGGGAGACCCCGCCTCTAAAAATATCCAGGTGTTGTGGCTAGTGCCTGTAGTCACAGCTACTTGCGAGGCTGAGGCAAGACAATTGCTTTAGCTCAAGTGTTTCAGATTGCTGTGAGCTATGACGCCATATCACTCTACTGAGGGTGACAAAGCAAAACTGTTTCAAAAAAAAAAAATCTATTTTAATGTTTATCAAATAGGTATTTCAAGTGTAAAAATGGGAAACAGCCCAAATGCTCTGAAATGGAGTTAGATGAACAAATTAGTGTACAGATATAAAACAGAAGTTTGGGTGGTCACTGAAAGTCATACTGTGATGTCAGTAGATGTAAAAGACATTCAAAATCATTTAAGTTTGCTAAGTATGTTGTCTCCTTTGGGTGAATTAAAGCCATTAATCATTGAATAACAACATCAATTCCCTAAACCTGGATTGTCACACACTTCTTTGAGTAGGCGAAAAATACTTTGTGTGGGAAAATAGTAGATCTACGTAAGTAAGTTGAAATTATATAATTGCTTTCAAGACTAATCATCTACCACGAGACCACAGGAAAAGAGGTACAATCCTTATAAGCAAATTGGAGGGCTACTACTAACAGTGAACATACATAATGCTAACCTCACAGGCCTCTCCAACAAGCACAGTTCACACATTAACTCTGCATTTCCTCATCACCGTTGCGTACTTTTGGCAATGCATTGTATATGCCTGTTATCTCTCCAGCCAGCCTACAGGGCTAGGGCTGTGGCCCTTATCTCCCACATGGCTTGCACCATTTCTGTAGTGAAAATATGTGGTTGCTGTCTGCCCAGCATCTCCCCAATCTTCCAGCCACAGAACCTCCCATCCCCTTCCCCCACCACCATGACCACTTCTATTGAGAAACCAATCTTTCTCCATTCTCTGTGATTCTTGGATGTTGGCCAATCCAGTGCCCTGCTCCACTGAGCCCTCGGAAGGACAAGTGAGCAGCGACTGTCATCCAATGAATGGGAAGCCCTCTTGTTGCTATTGAGGTCGCTCACCTGGAATGTGGAAGCCCATCTACATGAGGCCATGCTCCCTTCAACTGCGGAAAGGAATGTGGCCAAGGAGCAGAGAGACCCCAGGGAAACAGATGGAGTCCAAATGATACTAACGAAGCCCCTGACCTACAGTCAATCTTGGCCTCACTTGGCACAAGCACCAACTAGTGTGAGCTGGACCCTTGTCACATTCAGCTCCAACAGCCCTGACCTGACCATCCACTCCCCATCACATAAGCCAGAGACAAGATCTATATTCTGTCTTGCATTCATGGCCAAAAGGCCCAGTCTCTGTTCTCCAAGCCCCCAGGCTGGGTTATCATCTCAGAGGTGTGGGCCACAGTCGGAGCTGTGCTGCAGCCTTCTAAAATACCAGCGCTTAGGCTAAGAGGAAGGAACTTCATTTGTTGTGTTTCTGACTAAAATTAGTAAAGCAAATCATAATCATTCTTAATCTTCATAGGAAATCTCTTCTCAGGAAGAGTTGTTGTTAGTGAAATGGACAAGTCCGTCCTTTTTTACCTCCACCTCTGGGACAGAGTTATAGGGACTTGGATTTTGCTTTTGTTTTAATGGAGCAGAAATTAGGACCATGTGCAAATAAGTGTTTTCTCATAAGGAAACGAGCTATTCTACGCACAGCACTAAAAGCCCTGACTCAAGCCAATGCCACCTCCATAATCACTAGCACGCCTCTGGTCAGCACCCTGAGTTTCCCATTTAAGTGCCTCCCAAGTCTCTCCCTTCCTAGATGCCTCACAACCAGTTGCGCTCAAGGATCGAGGTGACACTCATAAACCATTCTGAGCAATGAATGTCCTGCAACCACAT
Organism: Arctocebus calabarensis; assembly: GCA_963573935.1. Classification (NCBI taxonomy): domain Eukaryota; kingdom Metazoa; phylum Chordata; class Mammalia; order Primates; family Lorisidae; genus Arctocebus; species Arctocebus calabarensis. The sequence continues at coordinate 3,802 of CAUYON010042877.1, forward strand.
AGGAATGACTGCAAGGTTACTGCAACTCATGACAAATCAAGTTTTCCTGCAGGGCCCAAGAAATAAAAACATCAGAGATGGCCTTCTGAGTCAAATCAAGGTATAAGAGGGGTAGGTTTTAAGTTGGAGAAACTGTACATCTGACAATTTGGGTAGGAAAGAATTGTAAATAATCCCAATCGGCTAATCCTCTATTTTCATTGCTGAATCCTCCTAATTAAAAACAAAACCTTGGAAAGAACACCAAAGAACCCAGTACACACTCAGTGATGCAACACCCAGGGGCAGACCATGTCAGTTGAGCATTCTGGATACGTCATGACTTTTATTTATTTATTTATTTTTTGAAACAGAGTCTCATTATGTTGCCCTTGGTAGAGTGCCATGGCATCGTAGCTCACAGCAACCTCCAACTTTTGGGTTTAAGGGATCCTCTTGTCTCAGCTTCACTAGTAGCTGGGACGACAAGCACCTGCCATAATGCCCAGCTAGTTTTTAGACACGGGGTCTCGCTCTGGCTCAGGCTGGTCTTGAACTCCTGACCTCCAGCAATCCACCTGTCTCAGCCTCCCAGAGTGGAATGGGAGGATTACAGACAGGAGCCATCCCACCCAGCCAAAATGTCGTTCAGCTACGTGTTTTTTTTTTTCTGCCCCTAAAACGCATCCAGTTGAAATTAGTCACTATACAAAACAAAGGGAATAATAACTCACCTTGTTTGAGAATGTTTATATACAATCACATAGATATTATGCAGTATGTAAATAAAAACAATGACCAGAACTAATGTGATATTTAGCACACAGAACAAATTTTTACTTTATTTTCATACTTAGCTTTAAAAACTTTTGACTGGGGGTGGTGACTGTGGCTCAGCGAGTAAGGCGCTGGCCCATATACAAAGCGTGGCAGGTTTGAACCCGGCCCTGGCTGAACCACAACAAAGAAATAGCCAGGCATTGTGGTAGGCCCCTGTAGTCCCAGCTACTCGGGAGGCTGAGGCAAGAGAATTGCCTAAGCCCAGGAGTTGGAGGTTGCTGTGAGCTATGATACCATCGCACTCTACCGAGGGTGACAAAGTAAGACTCTGTCTCTAAAAAATAGATAAGTAAATCAAAAATAGGCTCGGCACCTGTGGCTCAAGTGGCTAAGGCACCAGCCACATACACCTAAGATGGCCGGTTCGAATCCAGCCCGGCCCGCCAAACAATGATGGCTACAACCAAAAAATAGCCGGGCATTGTGGCAGGCGCCTGTAGTCCCAGCTACTTGGGAAGTGGAGGCAAGAAAATCGCTTGAGCTCAGGAACTGGAGGTTGCTGTGAGCTGTGATGCCACTGCACTCTACCCAGGGTGACAGCTTGAGGCTCTGTCTCAAAAAATAATTAATCAATACAAAATAAAAATATAAAATAAAAATTTATGACTAAGCATTATTGGTCAGAAGTAAAAGAAATTCTACTTCACTTTTTCCAAACTCCAAAAGAAGGTACTAGAGTTATTTGCCAAGAAGGACTCCAAAAGCACATCAATGGGAAAATCCGCCTTATTGAATGTGTGGGCAGAAGAGGTGATGGAATATAGAACATACAGGCGCATCCAAGAATAGTATCAAAAACAAGGTGTTGCCCAACCTTGGCACACAGCGAACAGGTAGTTGAACGCCCACTCTGTCCTAAGGCCGCCAAGAGCTGCTTGGCCAATACTTTATTTACACCCTGCCCAGCCCTCTCGTAGTTCACACCAGCGTAATATCCTGCTCACTGGGCCACTCCCCAGCATCTCTCCAAAGCAAAGACATCTTAGGCCAGGTAAGCGAGAGCCTAGCAAAGAAATACAAAATGAGACACGAGAAGTTTCTTATGGATTTACGGTGGCCAGGCTTGGTAAATTAAAATGCAGGATGGCCAGTTAAATCTGAATTTCAGATATAGAACAAATTCTTGAGTACAACTATGTCCCATGTAAAATCTGAAACATACTTATATTAAAACTTTGCCTATTTCAGATATTTGTATTTTCAGCCCTTCTTACCGTAAACATCTGTTGTTGACCATCCACTGTCTACTCTTCTTCTCTCTTGACCACAATCCTTCAGGAAACAGCCCCTCACAGCCAGCCATGTGGGGTGTCATACAGGACGGTGAACCCTGAATTTCCATGCTTAGCAATGAAATGCGTGAGCAAAGGAACACCAAATTTTATGGGAAGAAAATACTCTTGATGCTTTTCAGGGTGAGAGAGCTCAAGAGAAAGGAAAGTGTGCCTGCCTCCTGTACCCCCTGCAAATGCTACAGAAACCAGGAACAAAGGAATAGGTGGTAATAGCTGAGCAGAGGATGCCATGGCTACAGAGGACATCCCAAAATCAGGTTGGTCAAAACATGTGCTGAACCAACCGGAAACATCCATGCTGTGTGACCCATGAAACCACAGGGCTTTTCTTCCATTAATAAGATTGACAAGGCTCTCTGGGATAGGCGACCTCCTTTTTCATACACTGTAGCCCATATGTGTCTTTTTGTTTTCTTTTTAAATAAACCCAAACAAAGTAATACTGTTTTAAGAAACAGCTCCTTTGGTTCTTGGTATTGGACATTGCTTTATACGAAGGACTAATTCTTCTCCCAGGAGATCTTTAGCCACACGTTGGGACACACGTATCCCCGCCAACAGGAAAGACAAGGTGGCTTGTGACAACGGTTTCCCTAGATCACGTCTGGTTATTTCAAACTTTAGCATCAGAACAAATTATAATGATGCAAGTCTTACAGATCATTCTTATAGCAGTAATCTCTTCCACATATTTTAAAGATGAAGATGAAAGATGAAGAAACATTTTTCCTTAAGTATACAGCATAGGCTAAAGGGGGGAAAATATTCCCCAACTCTACAGGAAAGGCCTTAGACTCCCAATTTAAATAAATACTGCTGTTTATAAAAAACAGTTTCACTCCTTTCTCAATTAAACTAAAATATTTGTTTTTGATCTTACAGCAGAGTCCCTCAGGCAAAAAAGGTACAAAAGTACTTACATTTGTACTTCCCACCTATTTGTTTTTCAGTACATATATCCTTAAAGAGAAGAGCCAAAGGGTGGTGCCTATGGCTCAGGGAGCAGGGCGCTGGCCCCATATACCAGAGGTGGCTGTGTTTTGTCATTTTCAAATCCAAGGAAAATAGTCTCCCTCAAGTTTTCCAGATACCTGTAACTTGTCACCTGGTGTCTTTGTAAGGGCTGAAACAAAGCCACAAAGATACCCTTCTCTACCACGACAATCTTTGATAAATATCTTCGGTTTGGGGGGGGGTTGTTTTTTTGAGACAGAGTCTCACTTTGTCACTCTCAATAAAGTGCTGTAGCATCATAGTTCACAGCAACCTCGAACTCTTGGGCTCAAGAGATTCTCTTGCCTCAGCCTCTCCAGTAGCTGGGACTACAGGTACCTGCCACAATTCCTGGCTATTTTTAGAGAGGGGGGGCTCCCTCCCTCTTGCTAAGGCTGGTCTCAAACTTATGAGCTCAAGCAATCCGCCCTTCTCAGTCTTCCAGAGTGCTAGGATTACAGGCGTGAGCCACTGGTCAGTATCTTTTGTTTTAAACAAGAGAGGCATTAAAAGCCATTCTGTGGGCTTAGTGCCCCTATTTCAATGAGTAGGGCATCAGCCGCATACACCAAGGCTGGTAGGTTCAAACCTGGCCTGGGCCAGCTAAACAACAATGACAACTACAACCAAAAAATAGCCGGGCATTGTGGCGGGTGCCTGTAGTCCCAGCTACTTGGGAGGCGGAGGCAAGAGAATCATTTAAGCCCAAGGGGTTGAGGTTGCTGCCATGGCACTCTACCAAGGGCGAGGGCAACATAGTGAGACTGTGTCTCAAAAAAAAAAAAAAAAAAGCCATTCTGTGTTTTACATGGGTAATGGCACATATTAAAGGAATAAAACAAAACAAAACAATTATTTCAGGGCAGCGCCTATGGCTCAAGGAGCAGGGCACCAGCCCCATATACTGAGATGGCGGGTTCAACTCCGGCCCTGGCCCAAAACTGCAACAACCACCAAAAAAAAAAAGAATTATTTCAAATCAGCCAATCCGTCTACTATGGAATATCTGATTGTGAACGTATAGAGTACGGAAAACATATACAACACATAGAAAAAAACTTGAAGACTATTAAAATGATATTTTCAGTGGCTTTTTTTATTTGGTAATAAATTTCCAATTATCATTATAAATTATTATTCAACAAATAATATTCTAATATTTAAGTAAACTGTAATTTAAAAGCAGTAGTCCCAAAGTAACTTGCATAAAATTTAACTGCTTAATTTTGCTTCAGCCGCCTGCTGTACCAATAAACAAGGAAAAACAGAAAAAAGGTTTTCTACCCCAGGGAAAAAGAAAAACAGGGGTGGTACTCAGTGAGTAGGGCACCGGCCCCATATACAGAAGGTAACAGGTTCAAACCCGGCCCCAGCCAAACTGCCACAAAAAAATAGCCAGGCATTGTGGCAGGCACCCGTAGTCCCATCTACTGGGGAGGCTGAGGCAAGAGAATCGTCTAAGCCCAGGTTGCTGTGAACTACGACCTAACAGCACTCTACCGACAGCGACAAAGTGACACTCTGTCTCTTAAAAAAAAAAAAAAAGGAAAAAAGAAAAACAGCAACTGACCTTAGACAGTAGCTAAAGACATAGATCTAAAATTTTCAGAAGTCATTTATTGTTTCCGTTCACTTCTGTACAGACAGGGTATGCCTCCACTTGAAGACAGATAATCAAAATTTCTTCTTGCTCTTCTTGTAGACCTGCTCTGTCCTGCTCAGCTCACTGCATTTTCCTAGCAGCCATGAGCCAGAAATATAGGGCTTGTCCCTTCACCCTTCACGTGAGACCCCAGTCAGTGACGTGCCCTTGTTGGAATTTGCATACAAATGAGGAAACCTTTGCCCTACATCAATGGGAAGCAGAGTCACCATGCCTAAGGCAATGAGAATGGCTAAAACCTCAAGATGACTAACCCTTCCTTTTCTAGGATCACGGCATAGACCAAGGGGACCTGAAGTCACCCCAGGAATGACATCCATCTCACCTTGTCATTTCCTTTTTTTTTCTTTCTTAGCACAATATGAATTTTGATGCAGCAAACTAAATTTCCTTTGCTAATTCCTGTTTTGTTTCTAAGCTCTACGTAATTCTGACAAGGGTTAACAATCTAAAGATGGAAAAGGACAGACTTAATGGACAAAAAGGGGTGTCCATCTCCCAGAAACAGATAATATTTTGTCAAGACCCACAGAGGACTGGGCAAGGTGGCTCACATCTGTAATCCTAGCACTGTGGGAGGCCAAGGTGGGTAGATTGCCTGAGCTCAGGAGTTTGGCACCAGCCTGAGAAAGAGCAAGACCCCCGTCTCTACTAAAAATAGAAAAACTAGTGGGGTTAGTGGCAGGCATCTATAGTCCCAGCTACTTGGGAGCAAGAAGCATGAGGATCACTTGAGCTGAAGAGTTCGAGGTTGCTGTGAGCTCTGATGCCATTGTACTCTACTCAGAGCAGAGTGACATTCTGTCTCAAAAATTTAAAAAAAAAAAAAAAGAAAGAAAAAACATCTCCCACAGAAAACCCGGTCAGCATGTCAGCCTGGAAATGTTGACCTTTTCACAGTTACTCTGCGTAGGCCAAGTTAGCAGAAGAATCTCAGGCCAGACCTGTTCCCACTCACCTGGGCCAGAAAGGGAGTAAAGATTCACACATACAATCAGTTTTCTTGACCTCTTGTCAATACCAAGGGGGCAGAAGCTAAATTTGAATGAGGAAAATTACTTTCCATTCTCTCAAAAGACCTGCTATAACGTAAAAGTTTTATGTTTCTAAAACCTCCTTACTTTAAAACAATAAAAAATATTTTTGTTATTCTGGATCAGAAGCAGGCCTTGCTTGAAATCCAAAATTGTGGGGTACCTTGCTTCTTAATAACAACTTTAGCCAAATCAGGGATATTATTATGAACACTGTGTTCCAAGTCAAGTTTAGATCAAACATTTCATCCCTCATTCACTCAGTTACCAAAAAAGGCATTTTCAGTCTTTACATACAAACTCTCTATGCAAGAGCCAAAAGATGTTTAACAACCATAAAAGCAAGCAACCAGATACATCTTCTCCAAGAGAGGAAAATGTCTCACTCCCTGTAGGTCTTCTTCTCTAATGGCCTGATCGTACAGGGTCCAGAGCACAGATCTAGACCTAGGATCAAGAAAAGCCATTAACACACAAACAAAGGGAACACTCATTGTCCCAACAAGACTAAGGAGCTCCACCCTGGTTACGACAACTGGGCTCCAAGTTTGGTAGGGAGAGCCATGAGGCCATGCACCTTAACAACATCAGTAATTCTAGGCAGGTTTTTTTATGACTTCTATTTTATTTATTTACTTATTTTGAAGTAAATAAATAAATAAACGGTCTGAGGTCCTTCTGCACTAGTTGAGTTGCTCCCAGCCCCACACTCTTTCTAGCATGGCCCTGAGTCTAAGGACACAGGCAAGGTGGTTTGCATTTTACAAACAAGGAAATTGGAGCTTGATGAAGTTGTGTAAGATCATTAAGTGTCATACACATGATTCAAACCAGAACGTCTGATGGCAAGGCTCATAAGTCCTCCCTATGACTGCTCTCTGACACTGATGACCAAGTAAGTATCCAACCTATACATCCACACAGCACAAACACAGCCATTAAGCCCAGATTCCTACTCTGAAAGCAGTAAAGGGAAACTGTGGTTGGCAACTGTAGAAATCACTCAAGAGAAGGCCTTGTACCCCTCAAAAATAGATGTAATTGACCAAAACATGGAAGCAACCCAAATATCCATCAACAAATGAATATATAAACAAAACATGGTCAACCCATGCTATGCAATATTATTCTGCCATAAAAAGAACTAAGTTCTGATACATGCTAGAACATGGATGAGTCTTAACAACACTATGCCAAGTCACAGAGGCTAGACCTAAAAGCCCACATATTATTAATATATGATTCTATTTATATAAAATGCACAGAATAGGCAAAGTTAAGAGACATAAAGTAGATTAGTGGTTGCTTAAGGCTGGTGAAGATGATGGGATAGGGTGGGAGCTAATTAATAACTATCTAGTTAGTAAGAAATTCTTCTCGTGGTGATGAAATGTTACAAAATTGACTGTGGTGATTGTTGTACATATCTGTGAACGTACTAAAAACTGAATACTATAAATGGTTGCATTACATGGTACATAAATTATATCTCAAAAAACCTGTTTTAAAAACAAGTGAAATTGGTGGTGCCTGTAGCTCATCGAGTAGGGCGCCGGCCCCATATACTGAAGGTGGCGGGTTCAAACCCGGCCTCGGCAGAACTGCAAAAACAGAAAAATAGCCCAGCGTTGTGGCCGGCACCTGTAGTCCAGCTACTCGGGAGGCTGAGGCAAGAGAATTGCCTAAGACCAGGAGTTGGAGGTTGCTGTGAGCTGTGTGATGCCACGGGACTCTACCGAGGGTGATAGAGTGAGACTCTGTCTCTATAAAAAATAAATAAATAAATAAGTGCAATTGGTTAAGTAAATTAAAAGCAATTTTGGCTATTATCTCCTTCAAGTTCCTTGTTGAAAGGTGAGGAAACTAAGCAACAAGCCCAACAGTAGGGTCTAACTCGGTGTCCTAATGTGCTCTGCCCACCACTGTCACTGTCCCCTGGAGACCCAGCTCAGTGCCAGCCCTGGTATAATGGCAGGCCCCAAAGAGCTGAAACCTACTTGGGCTTTTTCAAGCTTGAAACAATGAAGTTATATCCTACAGGTTATAGATGGGGTTCAGGGAAGGTGAGGACCCTAAAAGCTGAATAGTGAAAGAAAAGAAGGAAAGCCAAGAGTTCCCAAGGGTAAAAACAAAAGCCCAGCTGTCAAAGCCAGAGGGAGGGAAGAGAGACCTGGGGGCCTCCGGGTCCAGACTGCCCAGGGTTAAGTCCTTACTAGTGTGTGACTTTGGTCCAAGTTACTTAAATGCTCTGTGCCTCAGTTTCCTGAGTGGGGATAAAAATACTGCTTTCTGTCAGACAATTGTTGGGATAATGAAATGCAGACAGAGTGAGAACAATGCCTGGCACAGAGTAAGTAGTGCGATGTAGGTGTTTATTAAGCAAATATGTGTAAATGCATATTACGATGTCTGTGACTCAGCCACAGGGAAAAGCCTCATTATCTCCCATCAGAACTTTTTATTTTGCAGTTTTGGGCTGGGGCTGGGTTTGAACCCGCCACCTCCAGTATTTGGAGCCGGCGCCCTTCTCCTTTGAGCCACAGGCACTGCCCAGAACTTCTTTTTCACTCATTTTTCCCCATTCATTCATCCTTCGGGTCTCCATTCTAGGAAGAATAAGACATGCTCTCTGTCCTTGAGGATGGGCCTTCAAGGAGAAATAGACCGGAAAACACTACAATAGCTATTCCCTACTAAAGTCCAAACATAATAAACAGTTGAACGTTATACAAGAAGCAAGTGAAAGACCCAGACCCGATAGGCTGCTGTCCTACAGGCCCACCTGCACCTGTGGCACTCCCATTTACACGGTGGCCCATGCCCTGAGGCCACTCAGCTGGCACCGGCCTTTCACAGCTGCCCTCTCCAGGTCCTGCCTCAGACTCAGGAACCAGAGCCTCTCTTCTGCCTGGCTTCCAAGCAGCTCACCCGCTAGGCCTGGCCACATGCCTGTTCCCTCCCAGCTTAAAGCTCGGAGGCCAAGCCCTGAATCGACAGTGCTGGCCAAAAAGCTCTGAGCAGGGCTGGAAGGCTAGATCCTCACCTGTACTTCATGGGAAGAAGGAACACAGTCTGTGATCTTGACCCTGGAGTCCTGGGCAGTGTGAAATCAGTGCAACAGGGCCCTGCTCTCCCCTCATCTTCATGTGGCTGTGAGAATGCCACCTTTCCCCAGGCTAGCTCACAGGAATGCTAGGGATGCAATGCTTCCCCATATTTAAAAAAAAATTTTAAATTCAATACAAATGCCATGTATTTTTAGTAATTGAACTTGCTAAGTCCTGTGTCTTTGGATAATTACTTTAAAAAAGTGTCTCTTGGCTCGGCGCCTGTGGCTCAACGGGCTAGGGTGCCAGCCACGTACACCTGAGCAGGCGGGTTCGAATCCAGCCCGGGCCAGCCAAACAACAATGACAGCTACAACCAAAAAATGGCCAGGCAATGTGGCGGGTGCCTGTAGTCCCAGCTGCTTGGGAGGCGGAGGCAGGAAACTCGTTTGAGCCCAGGAATTGGAGGTTGCTGTGAGCTGTGATGCCACAGCACTCTATCCAGGGTGACAGCTTGAGGCTCTGTCTCAAAAAAAAAGTATCTCTTGGGCGGCTCCTGTGGCTCAACGAGTAGGGCGCCAGCCCCCATACACCGAAAGTGGTGGGTTCAAACCCAGCCTCGGCCAAACTGCAAAACAGAAAAATAGCCGGGTGTTATGGTGGCCGCCTGTAGTCCCAGCTACTCGGGAGGCTAAGGCAAGAGAATCACCTAAGCCCAGGAGCTAGAGGTTGCTGTGAGTTGTGTGATGCCATGGCACTCTACCGAGGGCGATAAAGTGAGACTCTGTCTCTACCAAAAAAAAAAAAAAAAAAGTGTCTCTTCAAAATGATGAGAAACTCAGGGCGGCTCCTGTGACTCAAAGGAGTAGGGCGCCAGCCCCATATACGAGAGGTGGTGGGTTCAAACCCAGCCCCAGCCAAAAAAAAAACTGCAAAAAAAAAGTTTCCAACACAAAATGATGAGAAACTCAAATGAAACCTAGAGAAGTGGCTCAGGCCTATAAAACCCTAGCACACTGGGAGGCCAAAGTGGGTAGATCACTTGAGTTCAGAAGTTCAAGACCAGCCTCAGTAAGATCAAGTCCCAGTCTTGCCAGGTGTGGTGGCTCACGCCTGTAATCACAACACTTGGGAGGCTGAGGCGGGTGGATTGCCTCAGCTCAGGAGTTTGAGACCAGACTGAGCCAGAGCAAGACCTCATTTCTAAAAAATAGTTGAGCATCATGGCAGGCGCTTGTAGTCCCAGTTACTTAGGAGCCTGAGACAAGAGGATCACTTGAACCTAAGAATTTGAGGTTGCTGTGAGCTAAGACGCCACAGCACTCTACCAAGGGTGACTCCATCTCAAAAAAAAATAAAGGAAAAGAAAAGAAAAAAAGACTCAGTCTCAATGAAAATGAGAAAAAGTAGCCGAAGATCGTGGTCGGCGCCTATAGGCCCAGCTACTCAGGAGGTTGAGGCAAGACGAACTCTTGAACCCAAGAATTTGAAGTTGCTACGAGCTGTGACAACACATGGCATTCTACCCAGGATGAGAGAGTAAGGGTCCATCTCAGAAAGAAAAAAAAATTACAGTCCCATTACTAAGAAAAATGGGTAAATAAATTGCAGCATAGGATGCAATAATATCCTAAGGGACATGTCTAGCTTCTTTCATAAATAATATACTTGTAAAACTGGAAAACTGGCTTGGTGCCTGTAGCTCAAGCAGCTAAGGCACCATAAGAGCTGGAGGGTTCAAATCCAGCCCGGGCCTGCCAAACAACAATGATAACTACAGGCTTGGCGCCTGTGCCTCAACGGGCTAAGGCGCCAGCCACGTACACCTGAACTGGTGGGTTCAAATCCAGCCCAGGCCTGCCAAACAACAATGATAACTACAGGCTCGGCGCCTGTGGCTCAACGGGCTAAGGCGCCAGCCACTTACACCTGAGCTGGCGGGTTCGAATTCAGCCCAGGCCCGCCAAACAATGACGGCTGCAGCCAAAAAATGGCCGGGTGTTGTGGC
>CAUYON010042878.1:0-10475 GCA_963573935.1 Arctocebus calabarensis
GTGTTTACATGGATGGAGCTGGAACATATTCTTCTTAGCAAAGTATCTCAAGAATGGAAGAAAAAGTATCCGATGTACTCAGCCCTAATATGAAGCTAATTTATAGCTTTCATATGAAGGCTAAAACCCAATTATAGCACAGGAATACAGGGAAAGGGGAAAGGGAGGGGAGGGGAGAGGGAGGATGGGTAGAGGGAGGGCAATTAGTGGGAACACACCTACGGTGCATCTTAGCAGGGTACTGGTGAAACTTATTAAATGTAGAGTATCCATGTCTTTATATAGTGATCAAGAAAATGCCATGAAGGCTATCTATAACAGTACGATCAAAATATTTCTGAATGTATATGAATTGTGCCCTATGATTGCACCAATGTACATAATTATGATTCAATAAAATTATTTTTTAAAATGCCCACTTTTATCCCTCCTCTAATCTGCAAGATAGTATAGAACAAAGATATACACTGGTATATTTCTACTGCCCAGTATGTACTTAATAAATACTTGCTAATAATTAGAGAACCAATGTTGGTTAATAAAGAGAAATATCCATGCTAGATTCTAGACTCAAAGTCCATGACCCACAATAGCAGTAGTTCCGTTCACCACCCCTTGGAATGAAGTGAATAAAAAATTCACAATTTGACCAAGGTCGTTAGGGATTTTGTGTTTAGTGGAAGACAAAGATTGATGATGAACTCCTGAGACTGCTCCTTCCTGATTAAATCACCATGTCTTCAAACACTCACCAAGTGGAAGAACCCACAGTGTGTCCTTAGGAAAATGGGAAAGATTCCAGAGGGCAGAGTTGGAGGCCAACAGGTAGAATGGCTAACAAACTCCCTCCTCTGCCAGCACAAGGTACCTGTTTTTCTTTCCAAGGGAATATGGTATGTGCTTTGGATCACTGGCCCCTTGGGATTGCTTCCCATTCTCTTTTTTCAAATGAAAGTCTATATAGCAATTATCTTTTTATTTTCCCCAGGCAGGGTCCAATCAGAACAAAAGAAACCATATTTCAACAGAGAGACTATAATGAAATTGGTTAAACAGGTGTTACAGAATTAAAGGCAAAAGGAAAACACTTGGGCAACCCAGAAATGGTATCTGCAAACAGTCAGGCCTAGAGAGCAAAGGAATGCTTGGCGAAGCTCAGAGGATGGCTCTGGGGAGCCAGATTTAAACTTCTGTGTAGATCCTTCAGGATCTTAGAGGAAAGACTTCATGTAGCAGAGCTTTGGCCAGCTAAAGGAGTGCCACTCATCCGGTGCCTAGGGAAGTGACCTCTTAGTACTGGAACTATGGGGTGTGGGGGGAATCTCCCAGCTATACCAGGACTATAGTGAAACTGTTTCTGGGGATGCTAAACGAAATTGGAGACTTCAGCCACCTGTGCTACCTGGGGACAAGGTCAGTTATGGGAGATGCTGTAGAAACAAGAGTGGGCAAAACTTTTCTCCCTACTCCTGCCTCCCAGTCTGTCTCAGGTACCCCATGTGGACCGAAGCCAACTGACAAAGGAGAAATCTGTTTTGCATGGTCCCAGCCCCAAGGTCACAGAGCACAGCAAAAAAATGGTGCATCAGAGCAGAAGGCAAGAGTGTGAGAAGCAGAACAGTTTACCCTTTGTTTGCTCACATTGACACACACACTTCTACATATATTTAAACCTTCATAAAGCAGGAAAATCTGCATACTTTTCTCTAATAAGATGCAACCATCCTTTATAACATGAAGTCTCTGTCACCCTCTTCCTACAAAGAGGAGACACAAAGTCCTGATAGTCAATGGCTCTATCCCTGAACAACAGGCGCAGTATCCTTCTCTGACTAAAGTTAACTATTCTCTTATTTCCCACATCGGCCCACCTGAACATTCTGTAACCTAACCAGTAACCTGTAAATGATCCATCAATACAATAATTCTTATATAAAATAATAGGAAAGGAAAAGGGAGAAAATAATTAGCATAGCTATTACATAGATACAATAGGCAAGAGAGAAAATTTGCGGTCTGCTGCATTCTTCTGTAAGTAGTCACAGGGCCATGGTAGACATTTATTATGTCTTTGTTCCACTCCTCATTCATGTTTTCTTTGCCCTCAGCTCCTCAGCTAATGTGGTTTTTTACCAGCAAGGGTGACATAAATCTTCCACACACACTGGTACTGGCTTTTCTTTGTTGCTATCATTTCCCATTAACTTTTGCTATTGGGGATGGAAGTACAAAAGCATGCCCTGGGAATCCTTGAGAACTCGGACATAATTCTTCCTGCCTCCACTGAGAAGCAGCAATTAAACTTCCTCCTAGTCACCAGGACCAATCACTCAAGAAAACAGTAATGTTCTTGTTTACATGCTGATCAGTAGCTTGAAGAGCCCCAATGGCCAGTGGGACCATCCAAATCCTGATGCGGTGACAGCATATACCAGAGTCATTCAACGTGTTTTGGAGATGGATCCTTGAACTATTCCTGAATGTTAAGTAGGAATAAAAGTCAGGAGTCATTTAGAGAGATGAGAAAGAGAAGAGTCAACAAGAAAACTAATGTGAAGTGCGATTAACAGAAGGGCATCACTCACTGATGCTGGATAGTGAGCACCACCTTGACCAGTGATTTTCATCTGGGGCATCATGGCACACTGGTGGCCTATGAGAGGATCTTAGGTGTGCCACAAACATTTATAAGATCATTGATTAAATTATTTTTGTAAGAAGTTCAAAGCACCGTAAGTATATTCTTTTTCTTACTCTTTTTTTTGGTCACCATAATTTAAGTGTGCCACGGAAGTTTGACTGTAGGTTCATGTGTACCTTGACATAACAAAAAAAGGTTGAAAAATACTGTGCTAAGCCAAAGCAGTGATTCTCAAAAATTTGGAAAATATTTAAAATTTTGGAAACTGGGAACACCATTTCTTAAATCCCAATGCCTTGGCTAAAACTGGACAAAATCTGAAGCATAAGAGAAACACAGTTTTATCTTCAACACGCTAAAGATGCATTTTGTGAAATATCATGAACTGGCCTACAAATGTTTGTGAAGAAGGCATTTATGCAAGTCCTTCATTTCATTTTTTATTGTTATAACCTCTTCACTTTCTTTTTGTTGTTGTTTGTTTGTGTGTTTTGCAGTTTTGGGCCAGGGCAGGGTTTGAACCCACCACCTCTGGTATATGGGGCCGGTGCCCTACTCCTTTAAGCCATAGGTGCCACCCATCCTAGGACTTCCCTCAGTCCCATTATGGCCAGATTTTCCTTCACTGGCTGGGAAACCTCAAATAGTCCAAGATTATAGAACATTCCTATAGTATACTTGTCATTTAAAAATACCTTAAAACCCAGCTTCTTAGCACCTTCTTAGCTTAGTTGATAAATTTATCCATGAAAATTAAAAAAAAAATAGATGCTGGAGCAGAGTGATAAATATACAGGTTTGCACATATGGACACAATGTACACAGTAGTCAAAAGAAAATTTACTAATGGAGACAATGAGAAGACAAGAAGGTGAACAACTTAGTGAAGTGTCAAACTCAGGCAGTGATTTTGGAACCAGAAAACATGTATAAAATATATTCTATATCTTATAAAACATAAATGATGGAATATATTTTTCTTTGGGAATTTCTTTTTATGTATTAAATACTTTTTAAAGCATTTTTCCACCAGTCAAGCAAAGTAGAGAAAATTGTTTACTTGAAAATTCCAAGAAATAAAGAAGGTGCTAACTTACCCAGGTCATCTCCAAGCTGATTCTAAGAAAAACCAAATCACGAGGGTTAGGATTCCTGTGTGTTACTTTTCTCTCCCTCACATGCCTAATTTCTGTCCTAATTATTTAGAACTCTGATCTTTTATAACCATTTATGTGTTGTTTCTGATCTTTTATGACCATTCATGTGTGTTCAAATTAAAAATAAAATGCTTAAACACTACAACAAAAAAAAAAGGAAAAATCCAAAGTTAGACATAGTTTTAGATTTTAACATTGCATTCATGCTATTCTATTTAAGCAATGCTTTTTTCCCCCCTTTGATCCTATGTGCTAAAATAGGAAAATTCTGTTCCTAGTGCGAAATGTGAGACTTGAAGTTCGGCTTCCTAGTGCAAAATGTGAGACTTAAAGTTCAAAGATACTTGTAAAATCCAGCTCTTACTTTGTTCATTAATTCCAATAAGCAAGTACAGCTATTTAGCTCAGAAATCCAAGACCCAGTTTGACTGTTTAATGTATACACAAAAGAATGACCATGGGAACTAAGTGTCCTTTCCTAAGACATGACAACACATGGCAACATTCACACAAAATTCAGACTGTGCACGTAATAAAAACTGCTGGTATAACCCCACAGATAAGGTTAGGTCAGTTATGGAGCTGGAGGTGTGCTGATAAAATATCCCTGAATGAACTAGGAGAGAAGACTTTGTGGGGAGAAAGGAAAATAAGAAAGAGATGAGTGAGACACAGACTCTTGTATAAATTTCCTGACAATAGTCTTGCCTCATTACCTTCAGATGCTATAGGGAGAGGTTAGGAAGGAAGGGGCACAGAGGCAACTAGGCAGGAAGGCAGGAGAGCTCCCCTTTTCCATCTGTTCATGCTCCAGGAGGTTGATGATTATCAAAACAGGCAGAACAGCCTGCCTGCCTATCCCATGTGGCATAATGAATTCCTGCCCACCTCTGTTGTGAGTTCTTGCCCTTGAATCTGACCTCTGTTACTACTGATCCAAACACAACATGCACCAAAGTGACCCATGGACAGGGAGAACTGTGGTTTCCATGGGGCTGGCATTTGTTCAAAAATGTATAGAGGAAGCCTTAATAATAACCAAGACAATTTAGTAGGGATGAGAGCAAAGGCAAAAACAATACTAAAAACTTCAGAAAAAAGTACAGTGATTTCCTGCAGTTGCATCCGTCTCCCCAATGTAACAATATTCATGGAAATATGACTTCACCTTTAAGGGAGAAATATACGCACACGTGCATACACACAGACACACACATGCACATACAGCCATATGAAGATTTTTTTTAAGGCTTTGAATTGAGCCTCCTCACCTTTCTGGACACGTCTCAAGTTCTGGCAAATCAGCAAAGCTCCCAGGAACGTGGTGGGTTAAAATCCCTGAAATTCTAAACCTCAGTCTTTCTCGGAGAGATGAGTGTGACCATGGTTTCTTCTTTCCTCCACACACAAGTGTATGGCTCTCAGATGGAAGGTTCTGAAATGCATAGAGGAACTGGGTCAGCTCACCACACAACATGAAATGTTATTTCATTCGCAGAAAAACTATCTTAATAGTTTCAAATCTACTCAAATACAAAGAACAAAAGTTAGTCACTCAGGGCCTCTCTGTCATCCCTTCCCCCTCTGCACTCTCCTATTTCCTGCATTTTATAAAGGCAGCAGCTAAAATTTAATAGCATTTAGAAAAACCACGAAGCCATCTCCTGGAGTTACATAGCATGTTTTATATTATAGTGCTAGGATTTAGAAAAGAAGGAGGCTAGAATCTGCCTCTTGCTCCAATAATTGGTTTTTTAATATCAGACTGATAAGAGATGGTGACTGAAATACAGCATGAGGCCAAAAAGGGAGTGTGTAATGTGTGTGCGTACTCTTGTGTCTGCGTGTGTGCCGACATGTGTGAGTGTGTGTGTTGGGGGCAGGTTGAAGAGTTGTGAAGTAAAAATGTCAGAAAATATAATTTTTGTTATCATGGCAGAATTGCTAATTTAATTGAGTTTTATCAGTTTATCTAAAAGAACACATTGTAACCTCCCTAAATAAGGAAGAATTTATCCTAGTAAAAATTCTTACAGGGAAGCTTCTAGACTTTTTTCAAAGGAAGTGTTTTTGAGCTGACATGATGTTCACGGGTTTGTTGGTGCACACAGGAGATCTGTTCCCAAATATATCAACCTTGTTAACCATCTCTGGACTCAGGCTATTTCCTGTGGGAAATACAAATTTTTTTTGTTTTCAAAAAAGCATATGGGCCAAATTAGAAAGTAAATAAATGAATACTTCTCAAGAATCCATGATAACACTTGCTGAGCAGTGGGTCAGTTCAGATTTAATCTAAAATCTTTCTGTTGTGTGTAAATGATTATGTCATAGCATTTGTCTTTTATTACTCACCTCTTTCCAAGGCTTGACTCATAACGCGTTTCTCGGTTAACCACAAACACTTGTACTACAAGATTTGTCATATAGATTCCCTCACCCCCATCCCTATCCCTTCTTTTTTTGCTCTTTGCTACAACATTGTTAAGTCATACCTCCTGAAAAAGCAATTTTCAGACATTGTCTAAATCACTCCCTCCTCTTCATGATGTTGTGAAGATGTCCAGGCAAAGCAGAATGACGCCATCTTCTCTTGACTCATGAAGACCATTATAGCAAGCTTAATAGTAGTGAAAATAGCAGTACTGTATTATCACGGTTTTACATTTATAGGACTTTGTTCCTCTGAGGATTTCCAAGCATTTAAGAACATATGAAAAGAATAAAGACAATGGGTTGTAGCTTGCAAATGGTTAAGCAACCACATACATTTTTTTTTCCTTTATCACTTCACTCCTCACCTCACTTTACCCTGTGAGAAATGGAATGGATTCTGGTTTAATTCTAAACAAATTAAATCAACTATCTCCTCAGCTCACTTAGCACATATTGCTAATCCACTCGGTTTTAGCAGAGATGTTGGCTCTCAGTGGTAATTGTTGCCATCCCTTTTGACTAATCCTCTGTTAAGTTTGAAATTGTAGAATGTGGGGAAAATACAGGAAGTGAGGTAATCTGAAAGATACGCTCAACCAGGATTGGTTTCATTTGCAGGTAAAATAAGAAACACCTAAATGATGTTATTTGGGAGTTGTAAAGGCTTTTTTACTCCCAAATCTCAATCTTACTAACTTGAAATCCCCACTTTGTTATTATATGGATTTTCTTGGGGGGAGGGCTTAACATAAAAAGTCTTCTGTTAAAGACAGAAACAGCCGCATGAATTTTTCTTTAGATTAAAATGAAAATTCCTCAGTTAAAATATCAATACTGACAGGGATTAGTGATGTCTGAGTATTCGTTGTGCCTTCAGAGAGGAGGTAGCAAGATAGCTGGAATCCTGGAATTTCAAACTCTGTATCAGTTGTCTATTCTAATTCCAGTAGTGGTTATTACCTCAGTGCATGGTCCCCAATTCCATCCTGAGATTCTTCACTCAAGGCAGTGGCACAACATTCTGCATTAACAAGAAAATGCCTGTTGCCTATTAAATTCACAGCAGATTAAGTAGCCTCTTTGGCACCTTTCCTTTACCCTGGGTCCTCATGACTTAGATCCTCATGTGAGAAAAAGCAGAAGAATGATGAGCCTTTTATATAGTGTCAACAGGAAAGACTGTCCCCTACCTCCCCTAAGCCTTCTATTCCACATCTGTTTTCTTCTGGATACCACTCAGAATTCCCCAAACGATTGCATCAGCCTTATGGGGAAGAAGAAAAAAATAGAAAATCAGGGCTGAATATGTAAAAAAAAAAACAAAAAACCTCCAAAAAAAACCCAAGGCCAAAAAAGGACATTACTGAGAAGTTCACATCCAAGAAAACATCCAAAACTACAATGGAGGTGTTTCATAATCCTGCCTGGAGTAGAATGGGATTTTCAGGTGGGGAGGTGCAGAAAAGTTTTTGCCACCCCCAGGTGTTAAAGAGTTCATTACAACTTGCTATTGTTGCTAATTTATTCTACCAGCCCAAGATGTCAGCAAGTGGATTGAGGAAGGATTGCCAATGGTGAGGTAACTGAGGTCCTGGGGAAATGAGACATACGAAGCCAAAGAAGAAGCTCAGATCATCAGAAGGCAATATGGTGCTCTGGGTGCTTGGAGGGAGAGGAGGTACGGACAGCGGGTTTCATCTGCTCAACCATTGTACTAGCCTGGATGGGACAAATGGACCAAACCAAGAGATTATTCTGCTGATGACCTTTATACCTGGTTCCTCTAAGGACAGTGAAATTGGTTTTTAATCTAAAACTGTGTTTTTAAGACTAACATCTTTATCCTCTCCTTTCTGCCTGTATCTGTCTGTAAAATGGTGTATTAAAGGTCTTGCTTATACACACCACATTCTACCCCATATGCCTGTCCTCACTTCTGCAATCCAGATCAGCTGGAGCTCTTTCTGTTACATTTTCTTGGTAGGATGAAGAAGTATACCTCTCATGGGTCTCTTTCTTACATCCAAACTGAACTGCAGCTCCTGACATCCAGGCTGGCAATATTTCTGGTTTCCCATTCACAGACATCTCTCTGATCCCCCTAATCTTCTTATCAGTGCTTTTTGCCTGCTTAGAAAAACTTCCCCTAAGCTGTCGCCTCAGTTATCATGCCTTGCTAACTTGGCCTAACTCTGGTGAAAATTTTTCTTTCTAGTTGATGGTAGTCCTTCAGTCTGGACCTAGTCCTCCTACATTCTGATTCTGAGCTCCAACAGCATTCTTTTCCATGTGTGCCATCATTATCCTTACCCTTTTGATCACCTAGTGGAAGGATTGTGATTTTTTTCTTCTTCAACACTGGTTTCATGTTTTTCTCTTATCTGATAGAGTCATCATTTAGACCATAGCTAACATTTCAAACATTTTAGTTTATACTTAATAGGGAAATAAATTATGATATAATATACATTCCTCATAAACGGAACCACCTTTGATTTGGGGCACAATTCCTGTGGAAAGATACCGCATTAAGAAATCTCAATCACGCCTGTAATCCAAGCACTGTGGGAGGCTGAGGAGGGAGAATTGCTTGAGCTCAGGAGTTCGAGACTCACCTGAGCGAGAGTGAGACCCCGACTCATGAAAAAAATGGAAAAACCCAGCAGGGCACCACGGTGAGCGCCTGTAATCCCATCGGCTTCCGGAGGCTGAGGCAGCGGGATGCTCACAGCCCCAGTCAGAGGTTGCAGTGAGTCACCACGCCCACTGCACTCTGCTCAGGGGCATAGGGTGGCACTGGGTCTCAACAAAAAAAAAAAAAAGAAAGAAAGAAATCTCAATCAATTAAATTGTTGCACAGACCCTAAAAAATATGTGCATCTATTATATATAATAACAAATAAAACCTAAAAATATTATCATAGAAGCTCATGTGTTATTTGCATGTTTTCAGAGATCCAAGGAGTTCAGAGGCTGAAAATGGGACTTAGAATCAGAGAACAAACATTCAGGGACTGGAATTGGAAGTTTTCATAATTTCAGGACAAGGTGGTCATTAATTACCAAAAACAATTGAACAGCACTCATAAACAACCTAAGGCATAGAAGGGAACTGTTTATGAAGAGGCTCTGCCTGAGGCATAGCATCAAAGCTAAAATTTACTTTCTACATGTAATCTCTGCTAAAACCCCAGAGAAAACCTTCATAAAATATATCCTATTCAGGCTCAATTTGTTTCTCTTTTGTTTGTTGACAGAATTTCTCATATTAAATCATACTTTTATTACTTAATAAAAAAAGAAATCTCCATTAAAATCATACCCCAGTTGTAATACTAGTGCTAACATCATCATATGCCAACACCAGAAGTATTCTGTTGCTAAAACTCATTTCTTCTTTTCACCATCCACAATGTCAGTAACCTAGGATTGACTGAAATTGCAAAACTAGTTCTAAGTTTAATGTTTTTATTTATATAAGTATCTTCTTTTTATCATCATTTACTTTTTTGTTACTAATAAATTTATTTCTTATACTATGTGAGTGTTCATAAGTTATCACCAATCCTTTTTGGAACAAGGAAAAATTTACTTGGCACATTTAATAATGTAAACATTCTTTTATTCTCTTTTCTTTTTTTCTTTCTCCCTTTCTTTCTTTTTTTTATTAACCACAGTATAATAATTCATAGGAAAACAGTGATTAAGCAATGAATTAAATTAAATAACAAACTTCTCCCTTTCTATAGTTCATCATTTTCTTTATCAGTCTTTTTTCCTTGATCTGACCATCATCGTGGTCAGATATAATGGATAGAATTACATCTATAACTAGAGTAAAAAGTCTTCATACTTGACTTGATTTCACACTTCGTAGCTGTAAGCCCACACTGTTTCTTAACTCTACTTACTGAAAAGAAACTGTCCTTATAATGAGGGCAATGTGACAAATAAATAAAATCCTAAGAATGAAATATCCTAGTATAATACCTGAACCACACTATATCCTCAGTAAATGCTCTTTGTTTCATGAATTGTAAAATTTTATTGTCACCATCCTCACCTAATACTTGTGAAGCACTTAGAAATGGCAATGTATGGGATTAAAGATTTAAACTTAAGACATGAAACTATAAAAATACTAGAAGAAAATGCAGGGAAAACTCTTGAAGGAATCGGTCTGGGCGAATATTTTATGAGGAGGACCCCCCTGGCAATTGAAGCAGCATTAAAAATACACT
>CAUYON010042880.1:0-10598 GCA_963573935.1 Arctocebus calabarensis
TAGTCCCAGCTACTTGGGAGGCGGAGGCAAGAGACTCGCTTGAGCCCAGGAATTGGAGGTTGCTGTGAGCTGTGATGCCACAGCACTCTACCCAGGGCGACAGCTTGAGGCTCTGTCTCAAAAAAAAAAAAAAAAAAAAGACTGCTTTGGAAGCCCAAAGGAGGGAGCAGCGCAGTCTTAATACTTCCCAGAGGAAGGACCAATAGTCAGGAGACAGGTAAAGGAGAAGGAAAAACATATCCTAGGTAGAAGCAACAGAAATGCTTAACTAAACATTTGGCTAGGTTATGATTTGGAGAGTTTTGGGGGGGATGTTGAGGAAAAAATTGGTCTCCATTCTGTTTGCAACATCAAGTGTAATTTTTTTTTTTTTTGAGACAGAGCCTCACGCTGTCACCCTGGGTAGAGTGCTGTGGCATCACAGCTCATAGCAACCTCCAACTCCTGGGCTCAAGCGAGTCTCCTGCCTCTGCCTCCCAAGTAGCTGGGACTATAGGCGCCCACCTAAACACCCAGCCATTTTTTGGTTGCAGCCGTCATTGTTGTTTGGCGGCCTGGGCTGGATTCGAACCTGCCAGCTCAGGTGTATGTGGCTGGCACCTTAGCTGCTTGAGCCACAGGTGCCGAGCCAAGTGTAATTTTTTTGATAGTTAAAACAAAAGTGCTGTACTATTGTTTTTATTTATTTTACTTTATTTATTTATTTTTTTTTTTTTTGAGACAGAGTCTCACTATTTCGCTCCAGGTTGAGTGCTATGCCATCACAGCTCACAGCAACCTCAAACTCTTGAGCTTAAGTGATTCTCTTGCCTCAGCCTCCCAAGGAACTAGGACTATAGGTGCCCACCACAACGCCTGGTTATATATTTTTTATTATAGTTGTCATTGTTGTTTAGCAGGCCCAGGCCGGGTTTAAACCTGCCAGCCCCAGTGTATGTGGCTGGTGCCCTAACTACTGAGCTACGGGTGCCAAGTCTATAGTACTTTTTTGAAAAGGTAATGTGCACTTGGTACAAAATTCAGGAGTATTGACAGGACTGTGAAAAGTAGGTATTCTTCTTGTTCCAGAACCACTCAGCCTTCTAGGTACTACAGATTTCCAGGGATAATCCAGGTATAGGGGAAGAAAAATATCCTTTCCTCTTAGGTCTCTACAGGGATATGCCAATACCTAGCTAATAAATAGTCCTATAAGTAAAGCAAAACTGCAGAGTTACTCTGAGAGGCATTTCCAATGATGTGTAGCTACAGAAAAGTCCCCATTGGGATAGATTCTAACAAAGGAAGGCTTCTGAAAGAATGATCTTTAGCTATATACAGTCTTTCTGTACCTAATTAAAGATACTCTTGGTCTCAGGGCTTAGAGC
This sequence comes from Arctocebus calabarensis, assembly GCA_963573935.1. NCBI lineage: Eukaryota > Metazoa > Chordata > Mammalia > Primates > Lorisidae > Arctocebus > Arctocebus calabarensis. The sequence goes on from CAUYON010042880.1 coordinate 1,368, forward strand.
TCAAGTGGCTAAGGCGCCAGCCACATACACCCATGCTGGTGGGTTCAAACCCAGCTCTGGCCAACAAAGCAATAATGACAACTACAACAAAAAAACCAGCCCACATTGTGGCAGGCACCTGTAGTCCCAGCTACTTGGGAGGCAAGAGAATCGCTAAAGCTCAGGAGTTGTAAGTTGCTGTGAGCTGTGATGCCACAGCACTTTACCCAGGGCGACAGCTTGAGTCTCTGTCTCAAAAAAATAAATAAATAAATAAATAAAGATACTCTTTTGTTAAACTGTTGCTTTTATTTCTTAATATGAAGTTATTAAATTCCCAAGAAAGACTCGGCGCCTGTGGCTCAACAGGCTAAGGCACCAGCCACGTACACCTGAGCTGGCGGGTTCAAATCCAGCCCGAGCCCACCAACAGTAATGACGGCTGCAACCAAAAAATGGCCGGGCGTTGTGGCAGGCGCCTGTAGTCCCAGCTACTTGGGGGGCAGAGGCAAGAGACTCGCTTGAGCCCAGGAATTGGAGGTTGCTGTGAGCTGTGATGCCACAGCACCCTATCCAGGATGACAGCTTGAGGCTCTGTCTCAAAAATAAATAAATAAATAAATAAATTCCCAAGATAGACGATACTGTAATGTTTTGCATGAAAATTTAATGTCAGTGAAGTTAGCCTTGGGCATTATATAGATAATAATCTAAAATTATTTGCAAGGTTCTTAATTGTTTGGGTTAACCATTATTAGGAAGATTTAAAAGTATAAAGTATAATTTATTTATTTTTATAAATTAACGTTCCATATTCGTTGTCCTCAATAAATTAAGGAAGCATAACCTTTAAATCTGTTTCATTTGTTTATACAATTAAAGCTGGGGCATTTTTGTAAGTTCAACAAGTATCTAAAACTGTACTGTCTAATATGGTAGCCACTAGCCACTCATGGCTAAATTAGATTAGAATTTCAGGCCAAGCATGGTGGCTCATACCTGTGATCCTATTACTCTAGGAGGACAAGGTAGGAGGATGCTTGAGGTCCAGAGTTTGATACCAGCCTGAGCAAGAGCAAGAGCCCATCTCTAAACAACAACCCCCCAAAATTAGCCAGTCATTATGGCAGGCACCTGTAGTCCCAAATACTCAGGAGGCTGAGGTAGGAAGATCAATTGAGCTAAGGAATCTAAGGGTACTGGGACAACTGAGTGAGACTCTGTTTAAAAAGAAAAAAAAAAATTCAGGGCGGTGCCTGTGGTTCAGTGGGTAGGGCACCGGCCCCATATGCCACGGGTGGTGGGGTCAAACCCGGCCCTGGCCAAACTGCAACAAAAAAATAGCTGGGCATTGTGGCGGGCACCTGTGGTCCCAGCTACTTAGGAGGCTGAGGCAGGAGAATAGCCTAAGCCCAGGAGTTGGAGGTTGCTGTGAGCTGTGTGACGCCATGGCACACTACCCAGGGCGATAAAGTGAGACTCTGTCTCTACAAAAAAAAAAAAAAAAAAAAAGAAAGAAAAAAAATTCATTTCCTTGATGATACTAATCATATTCAGGGGCCAGGTAGCCACATGTAGCCAGTGGCTGTTATATTAGGCAGTGCAAATAGAGAACTTTTCTATCATCACAGAAAGTTCTATTGGACAACACTGATCTAAAGGGATAAAAATAACTTAGTAAAAGTTAACCACATTATTTAAAAATAATTTTTTTCTGCTTTCAAATCCATATCTTGTTAAAAGAAAGATAAAACAGGATGTAAGTACTCTTAAAATTCAACTCTAATCAATTCTTAAAGCTACTTTAGTATCTTACCACATAAATGTCATGTAAATGTCACAGCCTGGCACTAGTCCACTTTCTTTAGCCCACTTCTTGAACTCTGTCTCATGATCTGAACTCTGACTGGATTATTTGCTCTTCTCCAAACCTCACATTCATTTGTTTGAATTGCCCTACTCTTCTGCTCCTTTTTCTACATTGTGAAATTCTCCCCACCATTTCTTCCTTTTTGAAATCTTTCCTGGCCCCTTCCACTTTCATGGTCTCCCTTTTTCAAATTAAAGATGACCCCTTTTCCTGGCTGATCCTATCACTTGGAGACAGCTTAGATGAATTGGAAGAGCCTTGAGAAGTGATTTCCTCCAATGCCATTGTGTTGCAGTTGAGGAAACTGAGCTCACGGAAGTTGAGACTGCTTGCCTGAGGTCCCTCAAGAGTTACGTGATATAGGTCTCCTAACATTGCAGTTCTTGCTCCTGTATTCCTCTGATATGTTTGGTTCTTTCCAATTTTATAATTGTTCATAAAGTGTAAGTGACTAATGATGCCTAACAAAGAGATTTAAGAATGCAGAAGACTAAAAACAGATTTTGAAACAAAATGAAAGAAATGGAATTCTTTTCGGGATCCTATACAGGTTTTTGGTATGATTTGTTTAGTCTATTCTATTTAGAGTGCAATTTCTAAACCCAGCACAGTGACTCACACCAGTAATGCTAGCACCTGGGAGACCAAGGCAGGTGGATTGCCTGAGGTCAAGACTGCAAAACTAGCCTGAGCAAGAGCAAGACCTTGTCTCTAAAAATAGAAAAACTAGCCAGGCATTGTGGTGGGCACCTGTAGTCCCAGCTACTTGGGAGGCTGGAGCAAGAGAATTGCTTAAGCCCAAGAGTTCAAGGTTACTGTGAGCTATGATGATGTCATAGCACTCTACCCTAGGGCAATAGCGTGAGTCTCTGTCTCAAAAAAAAAAAAAAAAAAAAAGAGTGCAGTTTCTAAATATCTTTTGCTTTCAGCATATCCTGAACATGCCTCAGGCAAGTGCTTACTAGAGGTGGCATGGGGAATAACCTGGAGTTACTGGGGAACTAAGACCCTTCCTCTTTCCCCATGCTTATTTACCTGCAGGAGGCTATAAGAGCTAGTCCTTCATAACCCCAAGACCAGGCAGCTGCACCTGCAGCTGAGGTGAGCTGAAGTGACTCCCCTCCTTGCACTTTTCCCCACAAGGTCTCTAGATCATTAAGAACAGATTACTTGGGCATGAGATCACAGGCAGCCAACCCGTGTAGTCATACCAAATGAAAGAATACTTTCTGAGCTTTTATCAGCAGCCCAAAGTGGAGAAGTCAAGGTTCTGGAGGGCAGGCCTTTCCCATTCCTCCCCTACACATAGTGAAAGATGTCAGAAACCTGTCATACGTATTACCCCACAACCAGTTTCATATTTCCTACATATTTTTTTTGTCTCCCTTCCTACCCTTGAGAGCTAGGAGTCATTATATTTGGCATTATTCTTTGTGACAAATGTTTGTGGGAGAGAACCCTGCCTCTGTTTCCCGACCAGGCTCTAAAAGCTGTTTACACAGCTGCGTGGTGAGGGCAGGGCCTACATCCACTATCAGGTGTCCACCTGCCACGCTGCTCCTCCACTGCTCCCAGAGGAAAAGAAAAGCTAATCCACATACCCCTGACACTGAAACAAGTGGTCCTGACAAAAGAGTAGAGGGAGGCTGAATTGCCTGTGGCCACCAGCTGTAAAATTTTGAATTGGAGGATTGGAAGGGACCATTAGGAGATCCTGCTGCTTTCTGTCCTACCTGCAAAGAGGTAGGACAGAAAAAACGGTGCACGGATGGGCTGCTCCCTTGCTCTAAGCCAGGGTTTCTCCAGGCATGGCCCTGGACCAGCAACTTTGGCATCACATAGAAACTTGTTAGAAATGCACATTCTCAAGTACCAGGCCAGCCCTACTGAATCAGAGACCCAGAAGGTGAGCTCAGCCATCTGGAGAGCCCCCCAGGGGATTCTGTGCCCTCAGTAGTTTGAGAACTCCTGCTCTAAGCAAACCCCTAGCAGGGTGGAGGAGTGACAGTTTCTAAATCTGGGTGACAAGAAACCAACATTGCTGTCATTGATGTAAGCACATGGGGCTTGGTGGCCTCCTCATTTCTCAGCTTTATGTTGAATCAGCATGCTTGTACCACTGGCTATCTTGATCACATGACAGAGAGACATTGAAGTTAATATCTCCCGAACTCCAAGTGGTAGATAATGGCCCTGAGCACTTCTCTTAAATGTGGTTCCTGGGAAGCCCAGCCTAGATTCCTTCAGCAGTGGCTGACTTCAGCGTCTTTATCCCCCTACACACACATATCCTCTTACAGCGCAGCTCATGTCCTTGAGGCTTCTGATCTAGGCCCCTTAGAACCCGTGCCCTTCCTCTTGATTGCACTTTCAATGCCAAGTGAAAATATCCTTCAGTATGTCTTTCAGAAAGCAGGAAAAATTGAAGAGTCTCTTAGTGCGACTTGAAGTTCACATGCAATCAGGGGCTCATATTTGTATAACAGCAGAGTTTTATTTCCTTTCATTCAAAAGTGGAATATAAGAGGGCAACAGTTTTAAGGGCAGTCCCTGGTCCAGCACTCCCGCACTCCCTGTGGATTGAGTTCTCTTAAGCACCTTCCTGTCTCAGTATCTCATGGTTGTTGCCCACACTCATGGGAATTGAGCAGAATTCTGAAAAAGAGCAGTGCCGAGATTTCTGGTAGATGTGACTTCTAAGGGCTAGAAGGATCGGAGGGCAGGCGTTGGGGGTTGCCAACTCCTGTAGAGCCTATCTTCTGTACAGACTGATTTCATTTGGGTTTCGTTTCAGACTGAAACCATTTGTACAATACTTTTAAGAACCATTTCTCCTTATAGCTTTGAGCCCAAAATGAATGTCCAGATGTGTCTCTTCAGATTGCTTTCTCTGTAGGCCTGCCAAAGCAAAAGAGCCCAGAATTCATTGGCACGAGAGAGAGGTTATTTAATATTTATGAAGGAGGCCAGATGTTCAGGACATTTCACATCACATAGATTGAGACACAGTCCCTTATCCTTGATAAACTCACTCAGACAAATTATGAGCACCAGGCCAAAAACAACAAATAGCTCATTCACTTCTCTATTATATGACCTAGCCAAATGTGCATTTTATTTAAAGGTCCCAAATTGAGGCAGGAACCTATCACACCAGTTTCTCTGTAGCTCCCAGCTAACCCAGGGGGGCTGAAGAGGAAGATTGATGGTTATGGAGGTGATCTGGGGTAACTGACTATATAATTCTTTTCTTTAGGGGACAGCTCCACCAGCAGTGCTGTGAAAAGTGGACCCTGGTTAATGACGAGACCCAAGCCAAGATGGCCCGGATGGCTGCTGCAGCTGCCTGGGGTTTAGGTACGGCTTCCCTGGTCACAGTGGGAAGAGGGAGGCGGGGAGCCTCGTATCCAAGGTGCAAGACACTGTGGCTGTAGGTGGACATATCAAGTCCACAGTGGTGTGAAAAGGTATCCACCAACTCTGCGTCCTCCATCTGCCTTTTGTACCTGATGATTTTGTCTATAATTTGTAAGACATGAGTAAAAATGGACATTCATGAGAAGGCTAAGGAAAACAGCACACAGCATCAAAATTGAAACATAATGACTGAGAAAAACACACTCAGCACACTCACACAAAATGCTTTTAACACCAGAGGTGCAGGAGTTTCCAGCAGATACCAGCTGGGTGTCCAGCAAGTCAATTCAGTTCGATCCAGCGCTCTCCACCCAGAAGGAGCACAAGATTGTACAGTTTGAGGCCTCACCCCCGCAGTGCTGCTGCCACTTCAGATGCCAGTTGACAAGTCCTAGGTTGTAACTTGCACTTCTGGCTAGAAATCAGGGTTCTTTTTGAAATGGGATATAGAATGAAAAAAGAAGAAAAAAGTCAGGATTCCCATGACCCTTCCCTCAGCTTTGATAATTTGCTAGGTGGTTCACAGCCCTCGGAGAAGCAGCTCCTCTCTGTTTACTAGCTTGTTATAAAGGATACTATAAAGGATACCTGTTATAAAGGATACTATAAAGGATACCTGTGAACAGATACATAGAGTAAGGGCTAGAAGGAGGGGGGGGGCAGGAGTTAGGGGTTGCCACCACCTTCTGGCACCTTCAGCAACCTGGAAGCTCATTGTTAAGTTTTTATATCCCTTGATCTTTAGCCTTCTCACCCTTGCCGAGGTCAGTGGGTGGGGTTGAAAGTTCTAACTTTGTAAATGCTAAGTCTTTCTGGTGACCAGTCCCTTCCTGAGGCTTCATCCCCTCATTAGCATAATCAGAAAGGCTCTTTGTGATTAACAAGGCACTCCCGTCATTCAGGGATTTACAGATCTCTGTGCCTGGTACTAGGGACAAAGACCAAATATATTTCTTATTATGCCATAGCAGGATTTATTTTCATTTGCCTTGAACAGTTACTGATTAATTTTTCTATCTTATGAATGAAATCTAGAGGTAAGAATTCCCAGCCTAATATTTTGGCTCCCTTGTCATTAGCCTTTTTCCACATTGCATACTTAGCGCAGGGTTTCTGTTTCAAAGTCCACCTCACAATCCAGCATGGTTTTGGAGCTCCCCGCATCACGTCTTTATCCCCAAGCAGGAGTAAAGGGAGAAGACAATTGTCTGTCTCCTTTTTATTTCTTAACTTCTATTATAGAACTCTCTCTCAACATATATAAAAGTAAAGAGAATAGTATAATGAACCCTATCTACCCTTTACCATCTCCAACAACTATAACCATTTTGACCATTTTGTTGTCTCTTTTTCCTGGCTGTACAACACTTGCCTACCTCACTCCTACTTCTAGAATATTTTAAAAGAGAGATTTCCTTTTAACCCTACAGAAGTGTATGGATTTCTGACACTAGGCCCAGTCTGGAACATTGGTAGCATCTATTTCAGAGATGTTCTTGCTAAGAGGGGGAAGGATGCACTGGATGTCCCAGGTGCAGAGCTTCCCCCCCAGTCCAGAGGGAGGTTATATAACGTTCCACTTCCATTCTCTCCTTCTGTCCCTCTTGAGTCACAGAGCTTACATCCTTTCCTTTCATGAGCTCTGGGCTAGATCCGGAACATTTTTCAAAAACAAATTGCTTCCTGAGGAGTCATCCTTTGCTATTTGCTTGTGCCCAGAGGCATAGAGAATGGATGAGCCCATAGTCTGGAGTGAAAGGCAGGAACATGCCTTGTAAAACTGGCTGCTCTGCAATTTGCAGCTGATGAAGCTGATATCTTTTCTGCAGGTGGTCCTGGAAATCCTGGCATTTGATACATGCTCACCCCCTGGGGGAAGTGAATACCTCTTCCCAGATGCAACCATTTCCCCAGTCTAACATGACACAGAGACCACTGTGCTGTGACCTAGCCCATCTTTCTATCATAACAGAGCCTCTTAAAATATTTATCTCCTCCCTTCTGAGGCAAAGATATTGCTGGAATGAAACAGGCAAGCTATTTGTCTAAACTTGTTCCCTATCCTTATAATGGTCATTCTCAATTGTTTAGAGGAAAATATAATTTCCCACTGAACCCTTGAACTGTGAAATGTTTCACTAGTGGGGCAGAGAGTGATTTCATCTTACCTAGACAGACCTGAGAGAGTCCTCCAAGGTAAGGAGATGCCAAATTAAATTCACTTGCAGTGCAGCCTCTGCACTCAAGCACCTTACCTCATCTTTCATGGTGCTCCCCAGGGCAGCAATGGAGTCCTATGTTTGGAAGACAGATGTGGCTTTGGTTTGTTAAATCAGTGCCCACAGTGCATAGAGGGTTTGGTGCATCTGGCTCAAGTTCATTTGTGTTGTTCGTACCCTAAATGAAAAATAACAATGGCCAGGCCTATTTGAGATGCTGCTGTTAGCCCAGCCAGCCAACCCCCCTGACGCTTCCTGTCTGTCTGTGTGCCTAGGTCAGTGGGACAGCATGGAAGAGTACACCTGTATGATCCCTCGGGACACCCACGACGGGGCATTCTACAGAGCTGTGCTGGCACTACATCAAGACCTCTTCTCCTTGGCACAACAGGTAAAAACCTGCCCGCAAAGAAAAGGTCACGCTGCTCCTAAGCACACGGTGCTGTGTAAATGGGCTGCTCACTTCCAGCTCTAGTGCTTACTTGGCTCTGTGAACTCTGCCTGCATATTAGCAGGGGCTACTTTTTGTTCTGGGGAGAAAAATGTGTCCTGGAAGTGACTGCTTTAGTTGCTTTTGGAGTTAGCATTTTGGGGCATCATAACATACCTTTTATCACCTTGCCTTAGCACTTGTAGTAAAGAGAAGCTGTGAGTTTCACTAAAAGGAGGATTCAGAGAGCCAGAAATCGCTCCAGTGCAGCAGAAATGAATCACAAGGGTTTTCTGGCCATGCAGGCATATCCCACATTGATTACCTTTCAAGAAAGCTAGTGCTTATTTGTAAATACTGTGCTAACTTGCAGGATGAAATAATGAGGTAATCACATCCACCCTGGCAAGCAGCAGACTGTCTTAGACACAGTGCCGAGGTAAATGATCTGAGCATTTAATTAACTTCAAACAGTCAAAAGAGGAAAAGCAGCCAGGTGAAGTGAGGCTCACACCTGTAATCCTAGCAATCTGGGAGGCTGAGGTGGGTGGATCCCTTAAGCTCAGGAGTTCGAGACCAGCCTAAGCAAAAGCAAGACACCTCCCCCCTCATCACTACTAGAGAAAAACCATCCAGGCATTGTGGTGGGCTCCTGTAGTCCCAGCTACTTGGGAGTTTGAAGTTGCTAGGAGATATGACACTCCGGCACTCAACCCAGGGGCAAGAGACTGAGACTCTGCCTCAAAAAAAAAGAGAAAAAGCTCTACATGAGGGATTTTTAATTGCTGACACGGAACAGACACAAACCACAGTCCTGTAGTTCCCCAGGCTCCTATTTACACTATGAGAGCTGCAATCAGAGCCATCCATGTCAAAGACTCAAGAGAGATACTGTTCTCATGGAGAGGACCGAGCATCTCTCTGGTGTCAGGGGCACTCCTTCAGAGGAGCGACAGTGCTTGGAAGCCAGGGATGACCACATGGAGCTGTTCAAGTGCACATAGAATCTGTTTTCACAAATGTGCCCAGCAAGGAAAAGTTAGAAGAAGGGTGATCCACAAGAATGTCCCTCTCCATTGCCACCTGAGATTGTGGGTGTTAGTTAGATGGGTTATTTTTTTTTATTTTTTTGAGACAGACCTTCAAGCTGTCACCCTGGACAGAGTGCTATGGCATCATAGATATGTGTATGTTGAAACAGCCCTACCAACTAGTCTAAGGAGTGTAATTTTTTTGACGTGTTGTTGAATTCTGTTTCCTAAGTTCTTATTGAATATTTTTCATCAAAATTGATTAGTGATAGTGTTCTCTAATTT